>CAUYLG010067503.1:0-53436 GCA_963573385.1 Cacajao melanocephalus
CAGGAAGGAATAAGGGATGAAAATAACAAACAAGCAGCCAACCAATATTTTATTTAAACTTGTGAAACGCTATGCAATTGCCGAGGAGTGATTTACTTCCAATTATGTGGTCACTTTTAAAATAGGTGTAATGTGATACTGAGAAAAATGTATGTTTTGTGGATTTGGGGTGGAGAGTTCTGTAAATATTTGTTAAGCTGACTTGTTCCAGGTCTGAGTTCAAGTCCTGGATATCCTTGTTAATTTTCTATCTCGTTGATCTAATATTGACAGTATAATGTTAAAGTCTCCCACTATTACTCATTTTTGATCATCAACCTCATTTAAGTGTTCAGTAGTTTGCACAAATTTATGCAGAGTTGGTAGCAGAACAGAAATATAAAGTGGGCCATAAGACCCCAGGTTTTAGTTCTTTCACCGTATCACAACATTGCATCATTCATTTGAAATCAATGAATATTTCCTACATTCCAAGTCTGGCCAATATGCCCAATTCCTCCCTGGCATTGCAAGGAATGATAATGATATTAGGTTGGTGCAAAATAATTGCGATTTTGGCCATTATTTTTAACAGCAAAAACAGCAATTATTTTTGCACCAACCTAATACAATTTACGGCAATGGCTACGTTAGGTAAAACTGACTTGCACTCAGAAAAACCAGACTCTCAGCCAGTCACGGTGGCTCATGCCGGTAATCCTAGCATTTTGGGAGGCCAAGGCAGGCAGATCACCTGAGGTCAGGAGTTCGAGACCAGCCTCACCAACATGGCGAAACCCCGTCTGTACTAAAGATCAAAAATTACCCAGGTGTGGTGGTGCATGCCTATAATCCCAGCTACCTGGGGGGCTGAGGCAAGAGAATTGCTTGAACTTGGAGGTGGAGGTTGCGGTGAGTCGAGATCCTGACACTGCACCATTCCAGCCTGGGTGGCAGAGTGAGCCTTCATCTCAAAAAAAAAAAAAAAAAAAAAAAAGAAGATTCTCCAAAAGAAAGATTCGGCTTAAGCATTCATAGAATGGCCTCTTCAGTTTTCTTCCTGGGCTAGGAATAAGAGAATTTGTAAATATAAGCACAGAGGCTTTAAATCAAGGCAGTGTGTTATATTTAGAGATGTTTTTACAAATGTGTAAACAGAACTTCAGGTTGAATTTTATGCCACTTGTCAGTTTGATGACTGATCGAACTTCAGTAGACTCGTGCTTTTTAAGTGCACCTACTGGACATTAATAACTTTCCTTGTAACCATTTTTTTTTGATATAGCAGTAACTCTTTCAAATGACAAATGTTTTTTGAGTTATTACTATATACCAAGCACTGTACTGAGAGCTGAAAATATAATAATAAATAAAACATAATATAATCCCTATTCTTTTGGTGCTTGGAGGCTACAAGGTCCCTGCTTTCATGATGCTTATGACCTACTTCAGGAACAGGCATGACTAATCTAATAATTACACAATTAAATATAAAATAACAATGGTAATAAGTGTCATGAAGGAGAGGTACCGTTCATCTGTAAAAGTGTAAAAGAAGAGCATTTGACTATTTCTAGTTTGGGAGTAGGCAAATGGTCAGGAAGTTCTCAAAAATAAGGGATATTTGAGAAAAGCAAGAGTAAATACAGCAAAAAAAAAAAAAGAGAGAGAGAGAGAGAGAGAGCAAAAGAGTGAAGCGGACTTCAGGCTGAAAGGACAACTTGTGCAAAGGCTGGGTTGGAGCAGGAGCTGTATTTCCAGGAGCTGAATTTTCCAGGAACATTATATTTTCTGGAACTGGAAAACACACACACACACACACAGAGTATCTGGAGCCCAGATATTATGGAGGAATGTGCAGTGACATGGGGCTGCAGAGGTGTACAGGGGCCAACCCATCCAAGACTGCTTACACCTTGTGGTCTTTATCCTGAGGGGAGTGGGAAGACAGTGAAAGATTTAAGCAGGGGAGTGACATAAACTTACATTTTAGAAATAAAACACTTGGTATGAGAGAGAGAATGTGGGGCAGCAAAAGCTATGGAGATCAGTTAGTAGATTATTGCCAGAAATAATCATCCACGCAATGGAGGAGACGGCGTGTGATTCCCTGGGAAACTTGTTAGCAGACTTCTCAATATATATTTTGCAAAAATCGACTGTTCTAAAAATAAAACACAATTTTTTACCCTTGAAAAGTAAAGGCAGATTATTTATATCTATTTATTCATCTACATATTCACAAATTTGCTTATCCACCTTTTCGTCCTGTTTTGCTTTTCTTCTCTCTGACATACTTTCCATTCCTGAAAGATTGATTTTTTCTTCTTGCCTGGGGTCTTTGAGCACCTGATGCATCCTCTTATGAGAAACACTCTTCCTAGCCTTCTTTCCACTCTGCCTAACCAACTTCTAATATTCTTTGCTCTTAGTTTAAGTATTTCTTTTTCCAGGAAGCCTTCCCTGACTTCTAAAATCCATGATGGTGACTCCCATTGCGCCACATACTTCATGGCCATTAATTAACTATTTACAATTGCTCATATAATTATTTGTTTATCTCAGTCAACATAAGTGCTTTGAAGGCAGGAACTGTGTCTATCATATCACCATTTCTTATCAGGTAACTACAGTGCCTGACACATCATAGGAAGTGAAAATGTATTTGCCAATGATGAATGCATTAATATTTGACAGGACTAAATTCACATGTTTCTTTGAAATACTTTATTTTTATTAAGGTAACAGTGCATGTTTGATATTTGTTTTATGTTATTTGTAGGGGGGAACACTTACATTTTTCAGTTTGGGTTCTGTTTTGCTAGTGATTTTCTATCATGCCTCTGTTACGATCAGTGCTTTAAAAGACAGCTCTGTTATGAACATGCAATTAATTGAAAAGGATATGTAATTTCAACATTCAAAGTTTATGCAATATATTAGCTTACATGGAGATATTCCACCTTTAACTGTCTCACACTAGGGTTGTTGCTGTATTGTGATTACTTTGCCCCAGTCCCAATAGTTAAATATCTGGAAAAATTCCCAGCAGCACTTTTGTGTTGGATTTGTACAATCATGTGTATATATGTGTATACACACACACACACACACACACACATATATATATATATATAGCTGTTACTATTTTATTCTTCCTTAGCTATTTATAATTCCTTAACTTTTACCACAAAAAGTAGGTTGCAAGTAGGTCACTGCTTGTACTACTTGTTTAACAATGTACGTTTTTGAACCTACAAAATTTACCTATTTAAGTCAGTATAATCAAGCTCAGAGTGGTGTGATACAGACTGAAAGAAATAAAGCAGAAGGTAAGAGAATGGCAAGATCCAAAGGTAAAGAAAATCAGGAATCCCACATAGTGATATAAAAACCTTCTCATTTACATCTTCCAGAAATAAAGGTCTTTGTCCCACCTTTAGTTATGTTTAAACATTTCAAAAGAGGCAAAACTCTGAAATATTATAATTCTCTGAAATATGAAGAAATAAAAATATCTTAAATGCATGAAATTGGCTACATGATATGATTTCTATACTCTAAGTTATATTTGCCTTTTCTTGATTTTCATACAAATGGAATTACGCATACAGAGTCTTCATGGGTAGCTTCTTCTGTTGAGTATAATGTTTTTGAGATGAAGAAGTAACTTTCCTTTTACCTGTGATGTTAATAATTTGTATCTTATCTTCTTATTTGATTAGTCTAGATAGGTAAGTCTAGGTAGAGGTTTTTCTGATTTATTGGTTTTTAAAATTTTTCCTTTAATTCCTTTCTCATACTTAATTTGGTTTATTCTCTTCCAAGCTTAAGATGGAATCCCAGATTGTTGATGTAATTTTTTTTCTTCTTTGCTACAAGCACTTAAGCCTTAACTTTCTTTCTTCCCTACTTTAATGACATTCCATAATTTTGACTTGTAGGACCTTTATTTTAATTTAGTCCAAAATATAACTACCTCAACTTTCTTGTTATTTGTGTTTGAAGCTTACATATTTTTACATTATTCTATTTTAACATCTTATATCCAAAATGGAGTTATTAAGGACATTATTCTGACACCCTTTACCTTTTCACTGAAATGTTCATATATATTTCATATAATTAATGACTTTCTTATTTGTAAATTTGTCTTAATGCTAATTGTTTTCTCTTTATTCTTTTTTTTTTTGCTTCTTTTTCTTCTTTTCCTGGCTTAATTTAGTTAAAGTTTTGGGATTCTATTTTATTTCCACTAACCACTCATCTTCATTTAACTTTGTTAGTGGTTGCTCTATAATTTACAATATGCATCTTTATCACAATGGGAGGCATTACTTTAAATCTTATTTTACAGAGTAAGTAACTGGAGACACAAAAAGCTTTATATACTTCCCTAAGATTATACAGCTTGTAAGAGGCAAAGATGATGTTGAAAGGGAAACAAAAGAGTTTAGTCTAGATGAGGTAGTTCATATGCAGAAGAGTAGTGTATGAGCAAAAGAATAGTGAGAAAATATTTATTAAAGACAGTAGCAGAGAGAAACTACATGCCAAATCACTTTAATGGCTAATGAATTAATTCACAAAGAAAAAGTGAGAGTCCTAGAAATGGCGGTGGCAGTGAATGAAATAAGAAGTAATTTTATTAAACATTTTTAAGTTTATTCCCATAGGCATTGTTTGTCATGGAAAATAGTTAAGGCTAATTGCTTAATATTAGAATATTTGTATATCCAAATATTCTAATACTAAACAATTTTAGATATGTGTGCATATATCTGTATATCTACACACACATACATATACATTTTTTTCATGCGTTATAGTCTGTTTTACAATTCCAGTTCTTTATAAATTATGAGCATGTTAATATTATTGCTATGTGTTTTACCTTAATAAAGTTCTTCAGTCTACTATTCTCATTATTAATTTTTTAAAGATTTAGTCTAAAAAAGATACTATAATCAGGCAATTAGACTTAATATAAGGAGGGATTTCAATAGGTTTTTTTTTTTCCTATTCAAACTGTATCTGATTTTGGCATATTTTATAATTCTTAAAAATAACATGGAAAGGGACAGCTGTATTATGAACATGAAAGCAGAGGCTAACCACCTACATATAAAACATTTTTAGCACCTCATCTAACTTATGTAGAAATGGGAGGCTCACTGTATATAAAAAAGATAGAAATATATATATATATATATATATATATATATATATATATATACATACACATATTGTTCAGGTACTTTTTTCCCTCCCCTTTCTCCTGGTTTGGCTTCATTACTAACCTTCCTGCAATATTTTCCAGTATGTACTCTCTTCTGTGATTCAATACCTGCATACTCATTGGTTTAACCTTGTGAAGATTTTCTTACCTATTTTGTGTCACTAAATAAATGACAAGCTTCCTAGCACAGCGTTAAAAAGTTCCATAGTCTGATTCTTAATCCTCTCTATAGACTTCTCTCTCATCATTCCCTTATGTCAACATCACAGTCAATGTAAATCTGATGATTTTTGCCACTTTACATGTATATTTGTTTTCTGGAAGCCCAGATTTTTTCCAGCTTTGTTGAGGTGTACTTTACAAACAAAAATTGTAATTTATTTAAGACGCACGAAACTGTGTCTTAAAATACACATGCATTGTGAAAAAATTACCACAATCAAGCTAACATGTCTATAACCTTACAAAGTTATAATTTTTTTGGCATGTGTTGAGAATACTTATCACCAACTTTCTTATCAAATTGCAACTATACACTGTGTTATTAACTATAGTCACCATTAGGTCTCTAGAAAGCATTTATCTTTCATAACCGAACCCTTATACCCTGACCAAAATCTTTGCCCTGCACTTGACCAAAGCCTATTCTTTTATTTTATGAGTTCATCTTTTTTAGATTCTACAGATATGTGAGATTACGCAGTATATGTCTTTCTGTGCCTGGCTTATTTAACTTAGTATGATTTCCTCCAGATTCATCCATCCTATTGCAAATGTCAGGAATTTTTTTAATGGCTGGATAATATTGCATTGTGTATGTATGTATGTATGTGTATATACACATACACAATGCAATACACACATATATGTGTATGTGTATATGTATATACACAGACACACAAAATGTAATATTAGGCAATATATGCACAATACAGCTTTTATATATATATTTTATATATATATGTCATGTTTTCTTTATTCATCAGTTGATGAGTACTCAAGTTTTTTCATATCTTTGTATTGTTTATTCATTAAGAAATTATCTATACTTTGTTATGTCTAGAGATACCTATGTATCTAGAGTTATCTTGAAATGATTTTGTCTTTTAACTTTTATACTAAAGTTAAGATATACCCCGTTATTACTGTATTAGAGTATTTTTAATTTGACTATATGTTTACCTTTATCAGTGAGCTTTCTATTTTCATATGTTTTCATGTTACCAATTAGTAATATAAAATAATTAGCATCATTTCAATATGAAGAACATCTTTTATCATTTTGTGTAAGGCAGAGCTAATGATGACAATCTCTCTCAGCTTTTACTTGGCTGAGAAGATCCTGATCTCTCCCAGAGCTTTGCTGGGAGTAGTAGTATTCTTGTTTGGGAGATGTTTTTCTTTTAAAACTTTGGATGTATTATTGCATTCTCTCCTAGCCTATAAGGTCTCTGCTGAGAAATCTGCTGATAGACTTATACAAAGTCCCTTTCATGTGGAGTTTTACTTGCTTGTTTCAAAACTGTCTGTCTTTAATTCTTGATAAGTTAATTAGAATGTGTCTCTATATAATCTTCTTTGGGTTAATCCTGTTTTGGAATCCCTAAGCTTCATGGCTTTGGATGTCCATATCCCTCCCATTATGTTTTAAAATAAACTTTCTGCAATTTTCTGTCTTCATTTTTCTCTGGGAATCTCATAATGCATATTTATTTGCTTGATGGTATCTAATAAATCCTGTAGTCTTTCCTTCCCCCTTCTCATTTTCTTTCCTTTCTTCCTTGGCTGGATAATTTCACATGACCTGCCTTTGAGTTCACTGATTCTTCTGTTTAATTAAGTCTGCTCTTGAAGCTCTGTATTGCATTTTTATTTCATTTGCCATATTTTTTCAGCTCTAGAATTTGTTTGGTTCTTTTTGCAATTTCAGTTTCTTTGTTGAACTTCCATTTTGTCATCTATTGTTTTCTTGATTTCACTGAGTCTTCTGTCTGTTTCCCTGTAGTGCACTGAGAATCCTTTAAATAATTATTTAGAATTTTTTTATCAGGCAATTTATAGATCTCCATCTCTCTAGGAGTAATTACAGAGCTTTATTTGTTTCCTTTGTGGGGTCATATTTGCCTGATTCTTCTTAAATTATGTAGCCTTATGTTGATGTTTATGTAGTTGAAAGAGCAAACACCTCTTCTTGTCTTTACAGGTTAGTTTTGGCAGGTACAGACCTTTACATGCTGGGGCTAATGGTATTGCTTCCAGGATTGCAGTTGAGTAGGTCTGAAATCAGGTCATGTGGTTGTTATCAGGTTCTCTATAAACCCAGAATGAACATGCATTCTCTCTGTTTGCAAAATTCTTCTAATGCCAACATCCAATTTTAAAATTCCACTCATTCTTTAGTACCATGAGATTTCTCTCATCAATTTTTAACTTTTTTGAAATGATCTATGAGCCCTCTTGAACTCCTCTAACAATTGGTTTAAACAACTAAAACAATTATCTGAAGCCTTTATGACTGCAGATGTATAGTTAGGTTGTATTGTTTATATTTATATTTTTTCAGGTATATATGTATACCTGAAAAGCAAGATTATATATGTGTGTGTGTTTATGCATACGTATATTATATATATATTATATATACATATATTATATATACATATATAATTATATGTAAATTTATACATATATAATATATGTACATATATTATTATAGTATATATGTATACACACACACATATATACGTATAAGAACTGGGTTCATTTCATCTCTAGCCCAGAATAGTACCTTTTGTAAAGTAGGTAGTCAAGAAATAGTATTTAAAAGAGTGAAAAAATAAATACTGAATTCATTGAATTTCAAGTTATGTTTGTGACATGAAAAGGGTAGAGCATCGGAATAATTCAAGAGAAACTGAGTTGTACATCTATTTGATTTCATTACATTGTATAATTACAGCTTCCTATTTTGTAGGTTAAAATAGACAGTATAACAGCTATTAAATTATTGTTTCACAGCTTTGATCTCAACCTTTTACACTACCTATCTTTGGAGGTAGGGCTGTTATTCCATCAAACTCACTTCAGCTGTTCAGCTCATTTTTCTCAGGGTCTGCCAGTAGAGGGAGCAAGAGGAAGGCTGCAAGGCTGGAGGAAAAAGAAAGAACTTGCTCTTTCCTACTTGTTTCCAGTGAGCTTCATGCCAACTGTGGTTCCTGTGAGCCTCACTTCAACAAGGCTTCATCAACCCAGCAGTGACAGTTTTGTCCTGTGACAGCAGCTGTTGCAGTTTTTACAACACTTGCAGCACCAAGTCTATCATACTTCCCTTCAGAGACATTAACTCCTGCTTACAAGCACCCAGTCCTTTGAGACAGAAGTTTCAGTTCCATGGGGTTCTTCCTCTCAGTGGCTAAGTTTTCTAACATCTTTCCTAATTTTAGCAGCCATGAGGGTGGCACCTGCTTTCTGAAGTTGGTGCTTCCATGATATGCTAAAATTATCTTTTTACTCTTTCAGTTGCTTAGTTGACAACTTTATGGCTAGTTAACAATTCTTTATATTTCTCTGGTCAAAAAGAAACCTGTTCTGGTTTCTGTCTTCTTACTGGACCTTAACTGATAATCATGGGGAAAATATCAAATGCAAGAAAAACGAAGACTTTTTCTACAAAAAATGATGAACTAGACGGTCTGAAAATTATTTCACCCAGAACAAATTCAGCAAATTGAGATTCAACACTGTCAAACAAAATTTTAAATCTCTCTGCAGAAAAGTATTTCCTTGGCCACTGATGATTCAAAGTTTTCAAGCACAAATCCAGTTATGTGATTTTGGAGGTATAAGCTCAGGGCAATGTTGCAGAGCTAGGATGATCATATTAAGTGCTGACAGGACTTTCCCAGAAGCTCTTCTCTAGGCTGTTTTTGGAGTCAGAGTTCTAGAGAGGAGTTAAGGATAAAGATATCACGGAACTGGATTAGAATACTAGGAAATATAAATGTCTTTTTTTGTGTGTATATTCATAAGAAGATCACACCTAACAAATTAATATTATTTAACTATTAAGTACTAAAAACAAAAGCTTTAAGAAATTAAATGTTTTGAGGTGTATTCAAATCAAATGGGATTGTTTGATAAAATATATTTTGTTTTCATTTCAAATAATCATTTATAAGTCCCTCTTATAAGAAAACCATCTCAAGATTCCAAATGAATGTTGTCTTTCATTTGCATAAAATAACTATGACTCAGCTTAACAAAAATTGGTTTGCATATTCATTCTTTGAGCTGGAAGCCATTCCCATATCGAAAACATATTATGATAGAGAAATAACTTAGATACATCTCAATTTAGTGGCATTTTTGTATCTTCATATGGTATAAAATATATATTTATGTGTGTAAGTTTTGAAAATCACATTCTATTTAGGAGAGGGAGGTGAAGCAACATGGTCAAATGGAAGCCTTCATCAATCATCCTCCCTGCAGGAACACCGAATTTAACAACTATTGACACACAAAAAAGCACCTTCTAAGAACCAAAACACAGATGAATGATCATGGTACTTCGCTTTTTAACTTCATACTGCTGAAAGAGACACTGAAGAGAATAGTAAAGACAGTCTTGAATTGCCAGTGCTACTCATCTTTCATTCTCTGGCAGTGGCCTCATGGGGTGAAGAGAGAATCTATGTGCTTGCAAGAGGGGACGCACAGCAAGTGTGGGACTTTGCATTGAAACGCATTGCTGCCAACACTGGGCAGAACTCAGCCAACACACATGGAGGGAGCATTGAGATGAGCCAGAGGAGAATCACCCAACTCAGTGGTCAGAATCTGAGTTTTACTAAGCCTTGCCAGCAAGGGCTAAAGTGCTCTGGGGTCCTAAATAAACTTGAGTGGTAGTCTAAACCACATGGACTGCAACTCCTAGGCAAGTCTTAGTGCTGTCCTGGACTCAGAGCCAGTGGACTTGGAGGGCATGCAACCTAGTGAGACATCAGCCAGGGCACCTTGTGCCACACCTATTTCAATACCAGGCAGCACAGCTCGCAGATATGAAGACTCTTTTCTTCTGCTGGAGAAGAGGAGAGGGGAAAGTAAAAAGGACTTGACGCCTGGATATCAATTCAGCCACAGTAGAATAGGGGGAGAGTAATGAGGACCCCACTGCAGTCCCTAGCTCTTGGATGACATTTCTAGACACAATGAGTCTGAAGGGAACCTGCTCCCTTGAGAGGAAGGACCGAGCCTTGGCATGATTTATCACCTGTTGATTAAGGAGCCACTGTATCGTGAATAATCGGTAGTGATAACTAGAAATACACGCCGTGGACCTTGAGTGAGACACTTGAGACATGCTGGCTTCAGGTGTGACCCAGAATATTCACAGCTGTGGTGACTATGGGGAGAGTCTCCATCTGCTTGAGAAAAAGCAGAAGAAAGAGTAAAGGGGACTTTGACTTGCAGCTTAATTACCTGTTCAGATGCAGTGAGTTAGAGCACCAAGCAGGCTCTTGGGGTCCCCAATTCCAGACCTTGGCTCACGTATGGCATTTCTAGACCTGGGCCATAGGAGAGTAGAGATTAAGTCCAATGTTTCTTTGTTGATTTTTTCTCTGGAAAATCTATCCAATACTGAAAGTGGGGTGTTGAATTCTCCAGCTAATATTGTATCAGAGTCAATCTCTCTTTTTAGCTCTAATACTATTTGCTTTATATATCTGGGTGCTCTAGTGTTGGGTACATATATATATATGTTTACAGATCTATAATATATATTCACACACACATTGTTATATCCTTTTGCTAAATTGGCCCCTTTGTCATTATATAATTGACTTCTTTTTCTCTTTTTACAGTTTTTGACTTAAAATCTATTTTTTTTTCCTGCAAAGCATGAATGTTCTTGTTTATCCAGTTTTGCACCAACATCAAATTGACTTTTAAATTGTGTCTACATGGGTATTTAATAATGTTGCATTGTTTTTATTTCACATGTCCTTAATTACTAGTTGCATTAAACCTCTTTTCAGATACTTATTGGCCAAATGTCTTTTTCTTGAAACAGTCTTTTAAAATCTGTTGCTATTTTTCTACTGAGTAGTTTTATGTTACAGATTGTAATGCTATGTGTTTATAAGCCCTTTAAAATGTTCTGTAAATTTGAGTTTTGTGATTTAACTTTATTCATGATATCTTAGGTTGAAGAGAAGGTTTTATTTTCATGTGGTTAAATTTAATAAACTTGTAATCCCAGCACTTTGGGAGGCTGTGGTGGGCAGACCACGAGGTCAAGAGATCGAAACCATCCTGGCCAACATGGTGAAACCCCATCTCTACTAACAATCCAAAAAAATTAGCTGGGCGTGGTGGTGCGTGCCTGTAATCCCAGCTACACGGGAGGCTGAGGCAGGAGAATTGCTTGAACCCGGGAGGCGGAGGTTGCAGTGAGCCAAGGTCACGCCACTGCACTCTAGCCTGCTGGCGCCTGGTGAAGGAGTAAGACTCTGTCTCAAAAAAAAAAAAATTAATAAACTATTATTGTATGTCTTTATCTTTGTATCTTGTTTGAAAACTCCACTCTTTCCTAAAATCATATAAATTTGCCTCTATTTTCTTCTAAATTTGTATATTTTACTTTGAGCTTTAGCATATCTGAAATTTTTTTATTATGAATAAAATATAAAATTTTTTAATTCTATATTTGCCATTAATTCCCAGCAAATTTTATTGAACAGTGAACCTTTCCTCTTCTGATGTTGAATTGTCTCTTCATTCTGTAACAAATTTCCATGTGGTTATAGATAGATAGGCAGATATGTTTATACACACATATATTTTGTTCCTTTGTATATCTCTTTCTGCATCAATATCACAATAATAAGTTTCAAAATCTGGTACAGTATGTTTTCATATCCATGTGCAGCTTGCAAGTGTTACTAGAAAAATGAAGGCTTGCTTTTTATCAGTTCTTTTTATTTCCAACCATTTTAATATTTATCTTAATTGACTCTCTCTTTTCCATATATTTCAGTGTATATGACACCTGCCTGCATTAAAAGCTTTGGTTGCTAATATTAGAAGCAGATGTTTGGTTTAGAAACCCATCATCCAGCTGGCATATTTCTATTTAGCTAGTCAGTTTCTTGGCAAAGAGTCTGATGCTTATTTCTGGAGGTACTGAGAGACATATATGTATGCATGCTTGAATGTATTTACCTATTAGTATATTTGTGTGTGTACTTATATGCATTTATGAGGCTACTAGTTCAATAATCATCTTATATGTATTAATAGAAAAGATTTAGGAGGTATTTCATCTGGAGTCAAATGTAAATAACCAAGAGTCATTCTGAATATTACTTTTATTCTGGAAAAGCATTTTCTCTTACATTCGAGTGGACTAGATAGCAACTGGCAAATCAACAGAACTTTTAACAGGGTTTCAATTCAGTTTTTTAAAACTGTAAAGTGATAAAATAACATTAAATGTTTTATCACATGAAAAGGTGTGGAGTCACTTAGACAGCTGCAAGACACTTGGCTTTTTATGACTGTAGGTAGAATCTTTCTAGTCAGAGAATTACTCATTGAGTCCTGTGAATGAGTCTCATTAGTTGTAATCACTCAAATTATATGGAAAATGTGAAAGCAAACTAGTATTTTAAAGGGCAAAATGTTCTTCAAGCTCATTGGTATTTGAACTTTATTACTCTATAAATGAAGATGAACTCATCTTAATTCCTATTAACATAGTTTTTAACATCTATACTAAATTCTAGTCATCTCTTTGGACTGAAACCATCAGTCAGCAATAAAAAAGTCAACTACTTACATATTAATATTTTATATCCTATATATTTTATTTTAATAAGTGTTTATTAAGTATTTCCTAGATGCCAGGCTCTATTATGGGTGCTGAACACACAGAGGTGAGCAAGTCACAGACCCTATCTTCAAGAATTTTGCAAGAAAGGGGAATAAATACTAAGAAAGCCTATGTGACAAATGACTTTATAATAGCAGTCATTCACTAATTGTCTCGTGTACCAGATACTTTACTTAAAATGTCTTTAATTATCACAACAATCCTATATGTATATTCCCTTATACAAATGAGGGAACTGGAGATAATGCAGTTTAAACAATTTTCCCAATGTATTTCATAACCAAACCTTATTATATAAAAAGTATTTTGTAATTAAGAGTATTTTATGACCAAACCTTATTATATAAAAATAAAATTTAGTTGATTATTTAACAAGAACGTTTCCTAGACCCTCACACCAGAAAGTAGTCTTATTGCTACCCAAGTGTGAGTTCTATTAAGTAGCATAACCAAGTATATTGCATAACTATTGCTTTTCCCTAATCTCCTGAATGGCATACTGGATAAGAGTCTGAGAGTTGAAATGGGAAGATCATGAAGAGATACTGATATTAGAGAAATGTTTCTCAGAGGAAGATGTAGCTGAACTGAATCTAAACAAACAGTTCACACAGTGGGAATCAGCACCCTGGCCAGCAATTAGGCTTAAGAAGGCATCCAGATTAGAGAGACTTACTCATGAAAAGACCTGGAGGCTTGATGTTATATGGGGATGCATGTTATATTGGGATTTTAAATTTTTTTGTATGAGTGAACTCCAAAGCTAACATGCATGCTTTGCTCCCTATAACTCAACTATTTTTCTAAAAATTCAGAGGACCTGCTTCTCTCATAACATAAAAAGATAAAATTCTTTACTGGCTCTTACTATATATAAAAGTTTCTGAGCTTCCTAAGAACTTGTGTTTTATTATGCTTGCTGATATGGTTTAGCTCTGTGCCCCCACCCAAATCTCATGCCTAATTGTAATCTTCAATGTTGGAGGAGTGTCCTGGCAGGAGGTGCCTGGATCATGGGGTGGACTACCCGATTGCTGCTCTACTGATAGTGTGTCAGTTCTCATGAGATCTGGTTGTTTAAAAGTGTGTAGAACTTCCCCCTTTCTCTCTCCTGCTTCACCACGTGCCATGTTCCCCTTCTCCTTCTGCCATGTTTGTAGGTTTCCTGGAGGCCTCCCCAACCACGCTTCCTGTACAACCTGTGGAATTGTGAGTCAATCAGGTAGTTTTTTTATAACAATGCAAGAATGGACTAATACATTTGCCCAAAGAAAAGCACTAGATATTCTAATTACAACAATAAAAATAGAGGGCCAGTAAGCCATAGTATCTAATCAGAAATCTCAAAGGAAAAAATTAGTAAATGTATACCTTTTATTTTCCCACCTAACTTAACAGCCAGATTAATTTACCAAGACATGTTCCAAAAGACTTAACAGTGACAATGCTGCTGACATAGAATACTAGATGAGCAGAGAGAGTGAATGAAGAAAAATCAGAGCACTAAACATTATGTTATAGTGATATTCTCTGCGTGTCTAAAGACATCATTCGAAAAGGTTTTTACACATCTTTGCCGCCAGGTTGAGCACTGGCAGATGTCTGTGGCAACTATTTTGTAAGTGAATGATATTACATATTAAGGGCTATCTGCAGGGAGCCAATTCAAATAATTGAGACGAATGTCTTAGGCTAGGAGTGGATTTCCAAATACTTCCCTAGCAGAACAGAAAATTCCTACAGAAACAAAACAAATCAAACCTTATTTATAGATCCCATGAATACTGCATTAAGTAACTAGTTGTTGAGTGTACAAACCTTGACAATTTATTTTGCTATAAAAGACCTAAATAAAACTAGCAGCTAAGGCTACTTCTTCTCAAATTAATAAAACAAAACATCAATAACGTGAATGGCTTATATTTGAAATATAAGAGAAATGAAAATGTTCTGAGGTTGTTCTTAGCAAAGATGATACAGTCTGATTAATATGGTCAGTCAGAATAAAAGTAAAATAAAATAAATAAAATGGGAAGCTATAGAGTACAGTACAAATAAAGGCACAGTACCACATGGTTTGCTTTAGCATTAATGTAAAATTGGATTAAATATATGAGAAATGGAAAATATTTTCCTATTTTAAATAATCACAGAAATTCCTAATTGCTAGTAACTGTTTTTGTAACATGTTGTTAACACTGTACAAATGTTTTATTTAAAAATCTTATTATGTTACAAAAAGCCTTTTCCAGTTTACTAATGTGCTATAAAAATATGCACTTTTTTCAATATATTAAAAAAGCAAAAGAAAAGAGTTTTCAGTTGACTCTTAACTAAGGATATTTCCCAGAACTTAGCACCAGAAATGAAAATCAAGTTCATTCCCCATGATTTAAAGATAAATTGAACATATCTTTGAACAACAGTGTTTTTTATGATTTTATCTTTAAAAAATCATGAAAAGTAAGTGAATTTTTCCAGTGCACACTTCTCAAGATCTTATTACTTATACTAGGTCTTTTTCCAAAAAAGAAGAAAAAAATTTAAAAGTACTAAAATTTAAAAAATTTAAAAGTCTAAAGAAAGGCAATAAAGACATAAAGGAAATACAGATTTAGAGATAGGGTTTCTTTTTAGCTTAGAGAAGATAATTTTACTATTATACATATTTATAATTTCAGAGGCAAGTATGTGATTAGCTTTCTTAATAAAAATGTAATCACATCTCAGAAATAAGAATATAAGTTCCACAAGGTAGGATGTATTTTATTTCACTGTGCCCAATACAGAGCTTGGTACAAGGTGGGCACTTAATAAAGATTAATTGAATGAATAAATGAATGGATGAATTATGGGTATTAGCTACGCAACTTAGAAAATGAAAGAAACTGACAGGCTCTATACACTTTCGATATATGTTTTCCTTTTCATCCTCAGGCTTATCAGTTGTTTCTTTAACAGACAGAGAAACTGAGGCTTCAAATTTTAAATAGTTGGATCAAGATTATATAAAGTAATAAGCTGTGAAACTGACAATCAAACCAAGAAGTGCCTGATTCCCTTCAAAGCCATTCACTTTCTGCTATGTAGTAACACAATTGTAGAATACTACTTTTTATTCATAAAGGAAACAAGAGAAAATAGGACCTTCAATGTGTAAAATGATATTTAAAATTGAACATAAGAAAATTATACACTATAATTATTGCATTGCAGGGTTTCACTCTCATCCAGGCTGGAGTGCAGTGGTGTGATCTCAGCTCATTTCAGCATCGGTCTCCTGTACTCAAGCAATCCTCCCACCTCAGCCTCCCAAGTAGTTGGTTCTAAAGGTATGTGCCACCATGCCTGGGTAATTTTTGTATTTTATTGTAGAGACGATGTTTTGCCATGTTCCCCAGGCAGGTCTTATGACTTCTGAGCTCAAGTGATCTGCCTGCCTCAGCCTTCCAAAGTGCTGAGATTACAGGTGTAAGCCACCACGCTCAGCCTGCAGTGGATTTCTAATAAGGATATATTTTTGACAGGCAACTGAATGGCAGATTAAGCACCAATTTCAAGTTTAAAATTCCACTTCCTCTGTCCCTTAAAGTGGCATTAGGGAAGATTAATCTTAATTTGAAATCCATAGATAGACAGACAGACAGATAGACAGATAGATTTATAGATACATATTTATGTAAAAGCATGTGCTTGTGTTATTGCTAATTAACATTTCTGTTTTAGTCTTCATAGCTGTTACATTTCCTAGTTGGACACAAATCCCAGTTTAGACTCTCCCACCTAGAAGCTAAATAATGCCAGATATTTGTGAGACACTGGAAAATTATCAACTGTCAACTGTACCCCCACATTTTAAGTATAGGGCTATAAAATGACATGTCAAAACTGAAACTAATTTTTACCTCAAAAAGCTTCTAGTTTTGCACAAGGAGATAAAATCTTTTGAAGAACTACTGAAATTTAATGCACTATTTTTTCCATATCACACGGAGAGATTCTGTAACTAGATTCAATTCATTTTGTTATTATGGGCATATAAAATCCTTGCCTTATGTTATTATATCTTTTTTTGTAAACCTTATTTGCAATTATAATGTAAATTCACTTGCCTCAGTGAAACTCACCCAGCTTCTTCAGAGAAATATAGGTTAAAAAGTCCCTGGCATATGGTGAGATCTCAATAAATATTTGTTGAATGAATTGAAACTCACATATTTTCACATTTTGGTAATCGCTTCTCATTTGGAATTAATGTTACTTCATCTTTTAGATTCCACTGACAGAACTGATGGTGTTTAATGAACCATTAGCTTATCATTATCAAAGAGGATATGATTTCCAAACCTTGGCTTTCATCAATATATTAAAATATTTTAATTGAGTGAAAATTGAATCCCATCTCATTTACCATGAATAAAATGTTTCACACTTACAAAATGAATTGCCTTAGATGCCTTTTGGAATAAAGTATCTACATAGCTATTGCAACTGGCTAAAAGAAACTTGTTTAATTAAAATAGTTTTTTTTATTAAGCAATGATATGACAAAAACATATTTTTGGGTAAACATTCAAATATAACTTTATTCAAAACATATATTCTGATGGTTTGTGCATATTTCCACTAAGTTATAATTCAATTGACAAAAAGAAAAGATAGCATTAACTATGTTCAGAAAAATAAAGCTAGCACCGCTTATGGAAAAAAGCTTTATTTAGTGCTGAATAGGTAAGAATAACAGTGCCTCTTAAGATGTGTAAATCTTTTTTTTTAAATCTACTTAAGGGAGACATTGAAGAAAATCATAGTGAAGATGGAAGATGGTATGATGGTCTGAGAAAATATTTCTCACTATCAGATTTGGCCCAATATCTTTAAGAATAGATTCACAACAATCTTGCTGTGTTTTCAGAAATAGCCCAGAACTACTAACTTCAAGCTACTGACACATTAGGTTCCTATCTGTTCCTGAAGAAATTCATGTGTTTTTTAGATCTTGACTAATTTCCTGATTACAGCCTCCATCTTGACCCATCCTCAATGCTTAATGTCACTCCATTGGCCTTAAACCTCTGATTTCTAGGTTCTGGCTTCCAGTACAATGCCGAGCTTTTCATTGTCTTGCTTCTCACTGTTCCATTTTAACTTACAAGGCCTTACACAATGACACTAGCTATGGGGACCAGCTAGTGTCTAAACTTCTGGTTTAATTCTTGGGATTCAAAGAAATACACTTCTCAAAAGATCAGTAATGAACTACTATAAATAATTTCAAATTTTGCCATTCATTTTCTACATGCAGATAACACCTAAATTCCATCTTTAAATCCACCATATGAGCTTCAGGATCCCAGGTGAGATACCTGATAAATATCTCCTGTTAGATACCTCTTGTAGCCTCTAAAATTCAAAATGTCCAAAATCTTATGTACCACATTTTCCCATCTGATACCTCAAGCCTTACACATGTCCACCACCTGTAAGTCTCCCTTGCAGTCCCTATTTGCATAGAGACATTATCATTCTTTCAGATCTACCTGTAACCAAACTCATGGTCCATCTCCTCTCCCTACCATTTTGCATGAAGTTTAAGCATTTGTGGATTTCATATAAAATCACATAAAATTATGAGTATATGAATGGCAAGGACATTGTTTTTTTCAGAGTCTCATATTCTAATGAATCACGAAATCCTATTTAAGAATTACCAACTCAGTGTCAATGTTAAATGGGACTTTAACGATCACCTATGTTACCCACCTCTATGTTATTTGTTCTGTCCTGTCTTGTCCTGTCCCGTGATTTATTCATAATCTGCCAATGATGTCTATTGCAAATAGTCTTCTTTCTGGTTCCCCAGCCTATAGTCTCTCCCCACTCTAAGCTATCCTTCAAATCACATTCACATTAAGCATGCTAAAATAAATAATATATCACTATTCTGCTAAAAATATTAATAATATCCCATAACCTACCCAATACATATCAGACTTGTAGAGTGTTTTAATGTGGTCAAATAACTTTCACATATTATTGCATTATAATCCTCACAAAAATCTTGATACCCAAATAAGCTGAAAGTAATAAGTCGTTCTCTCACCCACTTCACCTCAGGAAGCAAACTTTCTATAAAAAGCACATCAAAAGTTTACTCCAGTAGCTTAGTTAATCTCTCCAGATAATAGGTAAGGTAGATAATTTGAGCTCTGTGGGAGATGATGTTTATTTTCTCTATTATCCATTTTGGTGTCCTGGCAATTAGGAATTCATCAATTTTTTCAGAAATGTATTTATCTAAAAGGAACAGTGTAAGGTAACGCCCAGGATGCAGTTATTGCTTTACTGCTTTCTATAATAAAAACTAATATTCACTAAAGATGCTCCTCATAAAAGCCTAAAGCAATAACTGCAATTATTATAACATGTAATTACAAACTAATTAATATGATAGTATGACTGAAGGGCAATGGATTATTTGTTAAAACTTGATTAGGTGGAAAATTACCTTAGCTTTCTCTTTGTGCTGAAAAAATAATTAATATAGGTGACTCTCTGGAATTTGTGGTCAGAAATTTATGCTTTTTTATTAAAGAAAAATAAAATGTCAAAATTCACAATATACTATAAATATTAAGGTGACCCTTAAAAGATTTGTGCTTACCAGGTTACCTTCAAACTATTTCAGCACAGAACAAAAAACTAATAAGGTTTGTCAAAGTTTCTTTTCTATTACTCTTTTTTCATTTATGTCATGGATTCACTTATTATTCACAAAGTGGAAAATAATCCTGGAGACATTAATTTAGATGACTATTGAGATCTAAACTAAAAGTGTTCTTTAAAAAATTTAATGGCCTCTGAAACCTTTTGCAGAATTAATTTTCAAGTATTTGTAATGTCATCTAAGGGGATTCCGATTGTGGATGGTAGCAAGAAAAGTTCAGAGATGAGTAACATGTTGTGAATATAAAATTACAAAACTATCCATGTGAAGTGGATTCAAGGTTGATTCATTTAAATTGGAAAGGAGAAGAGATATGGTTTATTAGAAACACAATTGTTGATTTCCAGATAACAGGCAGTAACAACGAAAACAAAATAGTGTTGATCAAACACAATCTTGACTAAAAAAATCTCAACTGTTAGCAGCTTTTATTTTTTCTCAGTTTCTCTGTCATTCTTGAAGATAAAGCGATACTATCTAAAAGTTACTCTCAAAATTTGGGATTTTTTTAGCTTTTGGAAAATCTTAAGTTTTAGGAAAACTCTATGAATATTTGGAATTGTTGATAAAGAGCAACTTTTGTTTTTTCTCCAGATTGATTTTTCTCCCAACCCACACATATTAGTTAATTTTTACAGATCATTATGGTCCAAACACAGTTCTAAGGGCTTAACCTATGTTTATATATGTCAACTCACTTTATTCCTACAACAACTTTTAAGAAGTTGATATTATTGGCTCCATTTTACCGATGAATACACAGGGGTACAGAGACATTAAGTTGTTTTCCCAGTGGCACACAGATAGAAAGTAGCAGAATTGAGATGTCATTACTGTTACACTGAAAACAATGGTATCCAATGCAAATATTATCTCGCATTAGTTTTCCAAATTCTGATGAGTGAAATCAGTATTGAAAAAAAAATCACAGTGGGACAAACTGGAATTTGTTCAGAGGAAAGTAATTAGGTTAGGGAGCAGTTGAGAGAGGCGTCAAGTAGAGGCTATATACCCACCGATCAGAAAAGTTTTAGCAAGGATCCCAGAGGCTCTCTCCCTTGCTAAGAATCTAGAATTTTAAGTACAACACTAAATATTGATGGTAGCGCAACTACTTGAAGAGATCATCATAAGTAAAAAGATTAGGGAATATTCTATATTTCTTTTGAGCTGATGTCCTTGATCAAAATTTTGTGGGGTCCATTCAATGGCTGACTTGAAAAGCTTCAAATCTTTCAGATGCTCTTTAGCTGCCAAAGTGTTTTAGCTAGTAAATACTGTTTCAGAGAGGGTGTGTCAGAGTTTGTTTTCCTGCCCTAAAGGAGGTTCTTTTCCAATTATACTTCAACTGGAAGATCTTCTGCCTACTAAAGGGCCACCCAATCACCACGATGAGATAGAGACTAGGACAGAGTGACAGTGTTCAGTTACCCACAGAGCAAAGGCTGTTCAGAACAGGGCTAGGCCATGAAGGGAAAATCACACAGAGAAAGTGATCCCATGTTTGAGAAATCAACAAAACAGTTATGGTCATTTCTGCAGAATTTCTTGTAGGTCAGTCAGGTCTGCTTGTCATGGATCATTGACAACTAAACATTAAGCAACGGTGGAAAGAAATAGGAGACTTCTGTGTATTATGAGTCCTCATGCAAGAAAGAGACAGAGAAGAGGATGAGGGGAGAGACGGAATTGCAGAGTTAATGTAGACCAAGGCTACTGTGGACCTCAAGAATTGGTCGGATTTGCAGAATCTGGGAAAACATAAGTCAACCTAAAATAAAACAGTACCTTAATAAACTCCAGGAAAGTATTTGAAATTTATTACAACTCTCCTGTAAGTCATTTGTAACTTTTGTATATAATGAAGCTTAGGTTAACTATATAGTAAACTTAATATAGATTTTTTTCTATAACATAGATTTGAGTTTCCAATAATATTAGTTCTGTAAGCCTTCAGACTGTTGTTAAAGATGGGCATGAGATAAATGCCTCTAGAAATTCCTGCTTCTGCTTCTAGAATTAGACACACAGACCAAGACTAGAGTCTTCACTCTGTTGTTCAGTCTGGTTTTCTAAAATCTTGAGAAAATTAATTAGCACTTTAAACTTAAGTTGCTTCTCCTCTAAACTGGACATAAAAATAGGGATATTTTTAAACATTGCTGTATAGATCAAATAAAAACTTATTTTTATGCAAAAAGATAGAAAGATCATCACTCCTAAATGAATAGCAACAAAAAATCAGATAATTTTTTTTAATTACAGCTATTCTTGAATTAATGAGTGCTGAGGTCACAGGGCAAGCAAGCAATTTAAAATTTAAGGAAAAATAAGCACCTCTAATGAGAGGCAGGATGTACATACTTGCTTACCTGTGGCTGATGCCAGATTTCATACAAGCCAGTTAAAAAAGTATCCAAAACTCAACTAAAATTTTAAATGAACTGCTGAAGGATGAGTGTGTCCTAGCATAAGCATCTAGAAATACAGCTCAAGAGAAATTTGCATTAACTCAGTGAATCCTCTCCATGGTTATTATGATGAATATTGGGGGCGGAGAACTGGGAAGGCCCCTCTCACGGCACAAGCCTTGGGGAGGGATCAGCATCTGCTGCAGGAAGGACAAGAAGGCTTGCTTGGATGCTTCTTCCCTATGTCCCCTCTTGAACAAAAGCCATAAGGTTCTAGAGGAAGAGACACAAACCTGTTACACTCACTGCACAGGTGAAGCTCTACTGAGGCAGGGGAAAGGGAAAGAAAATGTATCTCCATTTGTTGCCAAGGAACAGGAATATAACGTGAGTGAAACCATTTGAGATCTCTTTTAGGTGAAGGAAGAGTAGAATCACTGAGGAAGCCTCATCCACAAGAACGAAAGCTAGCACCTGCCTAAGACAGAGACTGAACCAGAACAGAGACGACCATCTTGTTCTTTCACCACTAGTCTAGTAAGCATCGAGTGGCATGCAAGGGCAATTTCTTGCTTGGAGATAGTCAAGAGCACAGAGAGAGAGACAGAGAGAGAGACAGACAGACAGACAGAGAGACAGAGAGAAAGAGAGAGAGACAGAGACAGAAACAGAGACAGACAGAGAGAGATTCTCTGAAGTTTAGGCAAGGCAAAGAAGAAAGACCTAAAGCTGAAGATGGAGTAATCATTGAGGAAAAACCCTCTGGTAAACCAGCACCCAGCCTAAATATGAGGTAAGACTAGAAAAAAATAAAGACAATGATGCACTGAGGGTAGTCAGAGCAACAGCAAAATTTAAACTCAGAAACTCAGATGGACTCAACTGTACATGTGGAAGACCTGCAAAAGATAAGGAGTGTTTAATTCCTGGAACAGGTAATATTTAACTGAGTCCCTACTATACTATGCAAGATGACTCCATTTCAACCAAAAAGCATGAGATGCACAAAGAAGCACAAAATAAAATAAAATAAATGCACTGTTAAGAGACAAAAAAATGTATAGGACCAGATGCAGACATGATATAGATGTTGAAACAATCAGGGATTTTTTAAAAAGATGAATAGTATGTGAGAGGAATAAATAGAAAAGATGGGCAGCATTCACGCTCAGCTAGGTCATTCCATCAGGGAGATGGAAACTTTAAGGAAAATAAAACACAAATGTTAGATATGGAAAGCATAGTAAGACAGATAAAGAATGTATTTTCTGAAACAGTTAGTAAATGTGATACAGCCAAAAACAGAATCAGTAAACTTGAAGATAGGTCAACAGAATTTACCCAAGCTGAAAAAGAAATAGAAAGAAGAGTGAGACAGCAAAACAGAACAGAATATCCAAGAGCTATGTGACTATATAAAATGATCTAATGTATGTGTAACTGGAATCCCAGATAAAAGAAAAAAGAGAGAGAGAGAGAAGACAGCAGGAAAAAAGTATTTATGAGATTATGGTCAGTAATGAGAATTTTCCAAAATTAATTACAGTCATGGATCACAGATGCATTAAACTTAAAGAAGAAATAAGTAATAAATACAAAAACAAATAAAAAATGTAGACACAACTTTATTCACACAGCTAAAAACTAAATATAAAGACAAAATCCTTAAGGCAGACAAAGAAAAAAATTACATTCAGAAGAATAGAGATGAGGATTATAATATACTTTTTATTAGAAACCATGCAACAGAAGACTATGAAGAGAAATCTTTAAAGTGATAAAAAGAAAAAAAAACCTGTTTTTCCATACTTCCATATTCAGTGAAAATATATCTCAAAAATTGTGAGAAAATCCTGTTTTTTCATAGAAACATAAGTGGAGAGAATTTATTACCACTACTCTTGCACTAAAGGAAACTTTAAAAAAATTTCTTCATGCAGAATCTGATACCAGACAGGAACTTGGAATTACATCAAGACATAAGGAATGCTAAAAAGGGCATTAAAAAAAAAAGAAAATATGTGATTTATTTTTTCTTATTTTTATTTTTTATTTTCTTATTTTTAACTAAGGGAAACTTGCTGATATTAAGTGTTAGAAAATGTTAATTGTTAGTTTCTTTATACTCCAGGCAAAATATTGGTCTCTGGAGTAGGAGGACCACTAATCAGAATTTTGCCTGGCTTATTTTCCATAATGTGTTATATGCTATGGATGAAAAGATAATTTTGTATAATTCATTCAAACTTTCTATTATACACCCCAAAATTATGTTTTAAAATACTTGTATTATTGTTCTAGCTTAATATAAGTCATTTTGTCTTAGGCATTGACTAGTTTCCATACAGAAATACATAATGCAATTTGAATTTTGCTGGAACCAACTTGATCTAAACTTTCATTGAATAAAATACAATATTGCAGAAAGACAATTTCTTCAATCACACATACCTTGATATAGTTAAATATAACAGCATAATGATCTAACAATAAAACTATTTCTAAGTATGAAACTTACTATACATCAGTTTTTTTCCATAAAATGACATGGGTTATAATAGGACTTACCTTGTAGTTTATTAATATAGTTATAGAAAGCTACCATTGGGAAAATATTTTCAGCCACAGACTATAAAATATATCTTTTGTATGTCTGAAAGCCATAGGTCTGTTTTTCACAATTCCCATTGAGAGATACCTAATCATAAGGACTTCAGAATATATAGAACAGAAAGCATTTTTCTTACTTTGTTTCTATATATTAGTAATTTTTATATAAACTACTTACTTTAAACTCAATGTCTTGAAAGTCTTCTTTGGTTATACCATAGATTTCTCAAAATCAACTTACCTTCTCCCTCCTCATCTCTATTCACCCCTGACACACCTGCCTCAGCCAAATATGCTCATCCTCTGCTTTCCAGATCTCATAGAATACGCAACCACTCACCCAACTGTCCATATAGGAAACTAGAAATCATGCTTAACTTCTCCTATTCCTGCCTCTCGGTAATCACCAAGTCCTATTAATTCTATCCCCATTTTACATTTTTGGATCTCTCCACCATTTATGTGATTGTGGCTGGTCATTCTACACCTAGACTATTGCAATAACCTCATTGCTCCCTTAGTTCTGGTTTTAAGTTTTTCAACCTAGTTTTATGAATGTAGTTCAAGTACCAATTTTACTATCCTACTGTGATGCTTTAAGTTCCTTGTTTTCCATGTGCTGGCACCTCCTCTTCCTTCCAGCCTCATCTCTCAACACTTTCAAGCCCTCTACGTTCCAGCCACATTGTGGAGTTTGAAGTTTCCAGAATTTGACATTTACTTGTTCATGCCTGGGTTTTTACCCTGGTTGCTCTCTTTCTTCAGTTGAATAACCTCTACTTGTGCTTCAGGACTCAACTTAAGATTCCCTTCTCTGGAATCTTACCCTGACTCATTACTCCCAAATTAGCTGAGGTTACTCAACTCTTCATATCTACTCCCATTGCTCTCTGTACTCTTCCCTTTTACGTATACTCACATTGCATTCTATTTACCTATTTACTTGGTCAACTCCACAACAATCTCTTAACCTTCTTGGAAGTAGGGGCAAGATCATTTTCATTCTTAGCTCCTCAGATACACATCTCTTAAAAGAGTGTACTTGTGGGTAGGCATCCTGTGATGTTTGTTGTTAATGGTTTGTACTTGCCTAACACTTAACCAAAGCAAAATATTATTCTTCATTTTAAATCACAACTTAAATCCAAGCTTCCCATCCTATTTGGATTCCTAAGCTGTCAGCCCTGTTTGTAAATGTAGATCAGTAAGCCTTGTGAAACTGAGGAGTTCCTTTATCCTGTACCTTCACAGCCAAATTCTTATGATGACTTGCCAAGTGTTTGACTCTTGATCATTTCATTTTTCAATTTCTGAAGTATAAATTGGGTTTTCTGCTAATTAAAATCAGAGAGTAGAGTTTATTTGAGCTCTGACAAAGAACAGTGGCCTCCCTCTTCCTTTCTAGAAATATACTTCAGATATGAAAGAGGCACTTTTGTAAAAAGGCATTCCTGACTTCAAAGAAAAATGGGCACCCATCTTCCATTTCATCCTCTTTCTGAAATAAGCATGCCACATCTAAGGACCAAGTTTTAAAAATCAGAACATACAACCCTCTCCACCTATACATCTCTCCATCATTGGATTAGCCGCTTTGGTTCTCAAAATAGAAATGTATTTTCATCTTGCGGTAATGTTTACTACCATGGCTTCTGCATGGTTTTTCATATACAAGCATTTAGAGAAGCAGAACATAAACAATAGTTAGTGAGCATCACTGGGTGGGAGTCAGCAGAGGTTATCTCAGACAGAAGGGATATTTTTCTTCCATTATCTCTATTTCTACTCTTAAAAGAAAGTGTTCATTTGTAGAAAGGGGTTGGCCAAAAAAAAAAAAAAGAGGTTAAAATAAAATTCTGTGTATCTCAATTAAATATAGCATAAATAAATTGGACGTTGTACATGTCTGCCAAAATGGAATAAATTAATGTTAACTTCTTAATAAATTTTCTTTCTAATGGTTCTTTTTTCATATTTAAAATCATTTACTCGACAAAACTGACTTTTTGTCTGCATTTTTGTTCTTGTTTTGAGGCTAATGCTTGACACATTCCTTTCTTGCATCCTAGCTTTTGATTTTATGGTAATAATTTGGTTTCATGCATGATTCATGTACTTATTCATTCATCTAAAAAATATTTACAGGGTATTAAACATGTACTATGAACTGAGGTATATGCTGGGCATGCAACCTAGTTCAAAAACATGTGAGTACAGACAGACTCTGTCCTAAAGGAGATTACCATGTGAAGATGAGCCCAGGTAAAACTTCCATTATAGGCAGGACTAAATCCAACCTTATTTTCATGGAACATGGAATTGTTCATAATTTTTTGGCAACCTAACCTTCAAGCCTCACTTATGTCCATTCACTGTACGTACCATATTTTATAGACAACATACTGTCCTATTTGCATATCTCCTTCACATGTTATATTCTTCTATACTTTCTTGACTTTAAGCTAGCTGATCTCTCTTGCAGAATACTTGCATGCCCCTCGCATTATACATTAAGACCTAGTTCTTAACATAAACTCTTATATGTTTCCTTCTTTGATTCTCAGATTTGAGTAGAGTTGACCTCTCATTGGTCTCCACAGCTAAGAGTAGGGGCTTTCTATTTTTTGCTTTTACTGCATGTACTGTATTCTAATTATTTTTAAATTTTTTCCCCTTCTTTACCCTTTCCGTCTTTGCTTTCCACAACATTTGGTGACAAAAGTACAGTGCAAAGCTGATTTAAAATTTTATTTGAATCAATGAATGCTATGGTAGGAGAGAATGGAATGATTGATTTTAGATGAGGAATAAGGACAGACTTCTAGGAGTAAGGGTTCCACTTTACTTAAAATTGTACCACAACTTAAAAATAAGTCCAAAATTAGTTGTATATATATTGTAATCAAAACATTTGGCTCACTTATACTACTACCAAAGGCCAAGAAAATGACACTACATTGTTCCTTTTCCTCAAGAGGTTTAATCGGCTTTCTTGACATCTTTCTGCCAAGACCCTGTAACCTAAAGAACCACAGAGCCTCCTGAAGTAAAAGTAGTTTTGAAATCTGTCAGTGGTTTTAGACTCTTAGGCATAATTTTACAAATAACCAATACACAATCAACATAGTTCCGTGTGCGTTATTATCCTCAAAATGTTATTAAATAAACATTTTCCTTAAGATTTCTTCTAAAATATTTTTGTAGTTATTTGATTTTTATCTATATTTTATTCATTTTATATTTTAAAGGACTAGGTCCCCATTTCTTTAAAATATAAAACAAAATAGCATTCTTTTTAAACCATCCCTTAAGTCTTTAAAACCCTAAGCATAATTTCAATATAAAAAATTAAGTAAATGTATAATCTTTTTTCTTTATTATATTCCTCCTTTGATAATCTCTGAATGTAGTTTCCAGAGTAAAATAAAATATAAATATTCTTAAACCAAATCATGTAGGCGAAATTAAAACTAAATGCCTTTTCTGTAATCACTAAATAAGGCATTTAACTAAGAAGCTTGTTTACAAAAAATAAGTGTTGGTTTTTTTTTTTTTTAAGTGAATTTAATGCTCATTAAAGCAGAGCATTGACAACACTATATGTCTCAGTTTGGGATGCACTTGCAGAAGCATACAAAATTCCTCTTTCATTATACAGTGCCTCTCTTTAAGTTCCTGCTCTGCAACTCACCAGCTCTACAGAGACTTTTCCCCAGGTGTGATGATTGAGAAGTATCGTTTGCTTCTATGGCATTTAAAGTACAAGCCTGGGCTTCTTGGGGCACTAGACAATGAGCAATCCACTTACTAAAAAATGGCTATTAATATGTTTTACCATAAGCTTTATTACTTGTATTTAGAAGGAGAATTATAATTTTAATGGTCACTAATTACTTCCTCCATCAGGCAGATGTATTTATTTAGCTCAAGGAAAGAGAAAGGAACAGAGTAGTGATACCTTGCCTTTGGGGCATTCATAAGTTATGTCTTACAGAGCTCAAAAATGGATGCAAAATCTTTTAACTTTTTACATGAAAAGTCCAATATAGTTCATATTTTGTCTGTGGAACAATGGAAATCATTTTATTCTCTACAGCAGTGATTCTCAGCTTTTCTTCTGTTTAATACCTCTGAAGAATATAATCAAACTCCTACTTCCCAGCTGATACAGTGACTCTTTGAAGTCTTGATGTGGGTATGTGTGCCCTTGTTATTTGAGAAGCACTGATCTGTGACTGATTTAAATGTTTGCTTGCTTTGTTCTTAGATAGAATTGTCAAACCCAAAAAAGAGAATCCTTACCATGGATGTACCTTCACATCTTGCTACCACATCACAGTCTTGCTACCTATATTGCTAAACATGGAGGGGAATACTGAATACTTTGTATTACCCTAGAAGTCAGAACAACTTGAACTAATGAAGAGAAATCATTGAAAACTAGATTTTTTGCCCTTAGTTAAGAGCTAACAATAATATCTTTTCCATAATGGAATAAGATCTTCTAAAGTGCTCCTAAAGTGTTGAATTTTCTTTCAATGAAAATATATGAACAGCTACTAGGTGATATCTATTTGAGGTTAGTACACAATATGAACATGGCCCATTAGCAAACTCTGGATTGACATCACAATGCTGGGCATCACAATATAGTACAATATCACAGTATATCATCTTCCCCACCAACACTTCAGTTTCTCAGACAATTATTTAACCTTACACAATTTATACTAGCCTTAGTCATAGTGAGTGTCAATTTTTACTCTAAACATACCTCTATACTGTGGTCAGATTTATATGAGGTAATGTATGTTAATTTAAAAATCTAGTCACACTGGATACTGTGAAATCAAAAACATCTACAGCTTTTTATGATAAATCAGTTTCAATACACTACCCTATCAGGACACTGATCTGTAAAAGCAGTAATAATAACAAATAACATTTTGTAGACACGCTAATTGGGGGGAAAAAAACAGTTTCAAATGGCAGGTACCCTAAAGGTTTGGGGTTACTCCTCTGTGAGAATGACAAAGTTTCATGATGAAATGCCAACACAGTAATGAGTTATTTAAACTAGGTACAGTGAATCAACAAACTCCCAGAGTAAGTGAAACACATATTGATTTAGGGTGAGGAAGGAAAACCTAACTCCAGAGAAGACTTGACAAATTTTAATGAAGTTGAAATGGAAATGGAGAAGGAAGAAATAAATTTGACTGAAAAATAGTGTGTATGTGTGTGTGTGTGTGTGTGTGTGTGTGTGTGTGTGTGTGTGTGCTGATAAACTACATTCCAGGGATCCTCAATAGTTGTCAGTGACAGAAAAATGAAATGACTTACAGCCCTTGTGTCTAATGCACTTCAATTTAAGAAGAGGCTGTGGAAAGGTGGCATATATGCTGCTAAGTATATCCCAACTTGACAAGGCCAAATGAGTGATTCAAAACAAGGTGCCAGTGCAAATTTTACAATCAAAGATACTTATAAACTGATGCTAAATTTCTGAGAAATAAGCTTGGGTTAGAGAAAGGCTAATGTGAGCCTAAGTAATCTAGGATAATGTATAAAATTACTGGTTTGTATTGGGAGCGATATGTTGTTTTTAAACGACTTATACCTAGATCACACCGAATATAAATGTATTATGACATCAATAAAAGAATAAACATCCAAGGTTAGTCTCCCTTTTAATTCTCTTATCATATTCATTCATTTATTCAATTAATATGTATTAAGCACCAACTATGTGCCAAGCAATGTTGTAGGCACTAGAGAATCAGCAATGAATAAAATAGACAAAATTCTGTGTCCTGGTGGGACTTACATTCTCATGGAGAAAGATAATGAACAATATAAATAAGCAAAATATATGTAAAATGGTGAGAAGTGTTGTGACAAAAAAATGAAGCAAGAAAATTGGATAGGAAGTACTGAGGATGGGAATGAGGTGTTTCAATTTCAATTCATTACAGTCATGGAAGATTCACTTGATTAGGTGTTATTGGAGCAAGGATCTAAAAGGTACAGAAGTGAATCCTGCAGCTCTCTGGGGAAAGTGATTTTCCCGTGTAGAGACACCAAGCATAGAGTCCTATAGCAGAAGCATATCTGAGGAGTTCTAGGAAGAGCAGAGTGAGAGAGGAGCAGGAGATAATGTCTGAAAATATTAAGGAATAGGCCAGTGGGACGGACCTTGGAAGCTGTTAGGAAGATTTTCAGTTTTACTCTGAGAGAGATGGAAAGCTACTTGAAGCTTTTGAGTAGAAGAGAGACAGGCTCTGATTTTTGTTTTAGGATCACTCTGGATGCTATTTTGAGACTGGAACATGGGCAATCAAGGGCAGAAGAAAGTAGACCCAATTGTATTAGTTTTCTACTGCTACTATAACAAACCACCACAGACTTAATGGCTTAAAATGATACAATTTTGCTACCTTGCATTTATGTGGGTTAGATGTCTCACTGGGCTAAAATCAAGGCCAGTGCTGGGCTGCGCTCTTTTCTGGATGCAGGCTCTCAGCGAGATTCTGTCTGTTGCCTTTTGTAGTCTCTAGTGGCTGCCCACATTCCTCTGCTTATGGACCTGTCTTCCCTCTTTAAAGCTTGCAACATTATATCTCTGACTATTCTTCCATTGTCATGTATTCCAACTCCCTCTGACACTGATTATTATTCCTTCAAATCACATCCAGGAAAGAGTCTCCATTTTTAACAACCCATTCGATTACATTATGCCTACCTAGATAATTAGGATACTCTCCCCATCTCAAAGTCCTTAAATTAGTCACATCTGCAAAGTTCCTTTTGCCACATAAGGTAACATACTCACAGGTTCCGAGGATTAGGGTATGAACATCTCTGCAGGATGGGAGGCATTATTCCACCTACCGAACAAGTTTACTGCAATCTGCCTTTTATTTATCTTTTTCTGATTGGTACGTTTGCCTTCTCTTTTTTAAAACCACAAACTCTTTTCAAGCATAGGCTTAGTGGGTCTGTCTCACTTCAGTAGTCACGTGTTATTTCCAGGACTTTGTACTTCCTAGTTTGGCCTGTCTCACTATCTACTTAGATTGGCATTTCCAATATAATCAGTGGGGGTGAAAAATAATGGAATAGCAAAATACTTCTATGACCTAAAAGAAATATAGGGTTTGGAAGGCTACAAGTTCTCTCTGCATAGAAATTTTTATATTCACAGTGGCATGAGCACAAAAGGAGGAGGTCACTTGGAGATATACTAAAGTATGGAGACCACCATCTTCGTGAAGGCAGAAGGACAAACCATATAGCATATGGAGATACGTCACCAACTCCAGGACTCCATGACAAAAGTCCTTAAAATAGAAGGAGGATGGGATCAACAAAGTGAAATACTTGTCATTATCTTACTCTGAGCACTTTATGTTTGGAAAGATTTTTGCATCGTTCCTCAAACATATGGTTACTCCATCAGATATGTTTAATGCCTAAGATAAAAGTTTAAATTAATATAAGGTAATGATTCTCATTTAAATTCCAGGTAAAGACTATGGATGGCTTACGGATTACGCAAGTGATTGATTTTTGGAATAAAATTCTTCATTAAGTTATCAAAGATAATAGTAACTTCCATTGAAGAATAAGCAAAATTTCCAAAGACTACATTAATATCCACATCAGTAGATATTTCAAGGGAGACTAACTCAGCAGCGTCAGCTAATGAAAGTGAATGAAGAATCTGAAGATTAAAAGATCAGTATGAGTCAATAATTAATTTATGAATTTCGTGACTCCTAAGTGTCCCTAGTGTTTTCCCGGGCCTCACCAGGCTGTAGGAACAAATGGTACAGTATTCAGAGTTGGCATCATGTTCCAGCAACTCTTGGTCCCCATCTGCATATGCCAGGTAAGTTCTTAGACATACACACGAACCAGGTTTCTCAGATGTAGCCATTATTTGCCAGGGACAGTACTTTTCCTCTCTTCCTACGGGGCCTTTCTCCTTGGCACTGCAGAATCATTCACGTATTGCTGCACCCACGGACTGCTATTGCTCTTGCCAGGTTTGCCATATCTGCAAGGTGCCCCCGGTGTTTCTGCTTGGTCTGTCATGTTCCCTGGCACCACTATTGCATTTGGGAAATTTATGTTATGAGAGTTGCTTAAGGTTCTGGCAAAATAAGTAATTGCATTAATTCCTCATTTTTATACAAAATCTGTTAAAGGGGTTCTAAAGCATTGTGTCCTATGTCTTACTACATTTTAGTGAAATGGCTTTTTAAAGTTTGCATGTAACAGTCCCATTCCTTACCAAATCTTCATTCAAATACTGTTTTGTCTCAGGAATTTTTTTTTCTCTTTTCTGAGCTAGATTTTTCTGCCTTTTTGTTTTCTTTCTTGAGATGTCTCCTCAAATTCTCATTCAAGTTGAGTCCTAGCAGGTACACTTTACCAATGCAACAGATGCACTCAAGAAGATTCAATCCTAATAACAGATACAGCTTAAGCTAAAGCTTGGACACCTCAACACTTATACAACACCTCAGTCTTTTGTACCCGTTTTGTACAATTAAACAGTAAAATCTTTTTTTTTTTTACTTTTAAGTTCATGGGTACATGTGCAGGTTTGTAACACAGGTAAATGTGTGTGATGGGGGTTTATTGTACAGATTATTTCATCACCCAACTATTAAGCCTAGTACACATTAGTTGTTTTCCCTGATCCTTTCTCACCTCCCACCCTCCACCCTATGACAGACCCCTGTATGTGTTGTTCCCCTCTATATATCCATGTGTTCTCAACATAAAGTCTTAACACATATGAATTAACTTTTTCCATTCTTACTTTCTTTCAAAACTATAGTTTGAAAACTTTAATTCCCTATCATTGTTTTCTAATCATAGCCAAAGGAGCTTCCTTGATTGAGGTAAGGCTAGAAGAGAAATCTTTCCTGATTGCCTGTTAGGCCATCACTCTCTCCTTTGCATCCCCCTGCCCATACCCAGAGCCACTGGAAGGATGTTATGGAGTACTAGGGGCTAATGAAAAGCAGTAGGTTTCACTTTTCAATAGCTTCCTACTAAGGGAGAAATGGTGGCAACTGTATAAAGCTGTTCCATTCATTGGAATGTGTCTATTTAAAGAAAATGTTATATTAAAATCTTATTTATTACCATTAGGGAATTTTAGGACAATAAATGGCCTTTACACATTACTCAACTTGCATCTTAAGAGAGATTTTGCCATAATAATTTGCGCACATTTATGACATTGCAGGTGCCTTGTCAACAGTTAAATTTTCAATGCAAGTATTAAAGGGTACAAATTACTTTTTCCCCAAACTTCCTACTTAACCCTTTTGATTAACAACTTATTTTTGAGTCTTAGATTCTCTTATTATTTCAATTAAGTAGTAACTACAGACTGTGATAAATGATAAGATTTTTTTTATTATACACAGAAAAATATGGTGGTACAAATAATTACTGACTACAACTTTGCAATATGCCACAATCTGGCAAATGGAAGTATCAAGGAGTGAAAACTGATGGACAAGCTTATGGTTTTGTTTGGGGGAGGAGGGCAATGAGCAGTATTTATTTTAGAGAACATTGCTTACTGATTACCCAATAGATTTTTTTTTTATTTTTTTTATTATTTTTTTTTAATAGGTAACCTGAAAATAATATTAGAATAATGGACAACAGCAAAATATAATAAAAATGACTTCACTTTACCTTATGGAGAAAGCATCCCAACAATGTTAATATTTAATGAGGATTTTGGTTAAGGAACAGGTAAATTGTAGAATCTATTTCAGAGGTGGTTAGTCACATGCATCTAAAAGTAATACAGATAAATTATAATACATTTCCTTAACACTAGGAAAAAGAAACTATTCTTCAGTCCAATGATATTCAATCATAAATCTTTTAAAGAAATTTTCTCCAGAAATTTCTGTATGTGAATTATTAATTAACTTAATAAAAGAGAAAAATTTCTTGTAACGCCAAGTTGTGTGAGAAGTTATATGACAATGGTAAGTGTATTGCTCATCTCTTTTTGTATTTCTTAATCATTATTTGAAATAACACAACAATGACTATAACCATATTGTGCAATAATGTCAGAAATTGGTATGCCGGCCAGGCCCGGTGGCTCATGCCTGTAATCCCAGCACTCTGGGAGTCCAAGGTGGGTGGATCACAAGTTCAGGAGTTCAAGACCAGCTTGAAATTACAAATAAATTAACTGGGTGTGGTGGCATGTGCCTATAATCCCAGCTACTCAGGAGACTGAGGTAGATAATTGCTTGAACTCGGGAGGTGGAGGTTGCAGTGAGTTGATATCATGCCACTGCACTCCAGACTGGGTGACAGAGTGAGACTGTCTAAAAAAAAAAAAGAAAAAAAAAAAAGCAACTAGTATGCCAACTGATATCTGTAAACGTGACATCAGATTCACAAATTCATTCTTTATCATATTTATTTATTTATTCAAAACATGTTTATTCAATTTCTAAGAGGTGCCAGGCCCTTTAGAATTCCTGGGAATTGGCCAGGCACGGTGGCTCAGGCCTGTAATACCAGCACTTTGGGAGGCCAAGGTGGGGGGATCACCTGGGGTCAGGAGTTCGAGACCAGCCTGGCCAACATGGTGAAACCCCCATCTCTGCTAAAAATACAAAAATTGACCAGGCATGGTGGCATGCACCTGTAATCCCAGCTACTCTGGAGGCTGAGGCAGGGAGATGGATGTTGCAGTGAGCCGAGATCTTACCACTGCACTCCATCCTGGGCAAAAGAACAAACTTCATTTCAAAACAAAAAAATTCTGGGAATTATTGCTGAACAATGTAAATGTAATCACACAAATTAATACATAATCATGGAAATGTAATCACACAAATTAATACATAATCATGGTAAGAAATGCTATAAAGAAAAGGGTTATGACGGATTAGGGGGAGAAACTGACCCAGACTGTGATCACAGGAAGTATCTTCGAAGAAGAAATATTTGAATAGAGATAGATAAGATGAGTGGGATTCAACCAGGAAAAAGGAGAAAGGAAACACTCTGCAGAGAGAGGCAATTGTGTGTACAAAGACCCAGCAGCCAGAGGTAGCCTGTGGAGGCCTCGGTGGTGGAGGATAGAAAGCCAGGGCAGAGGCATGGAGTGCCAGGAGGCTGCTGCAGGAGCCAGAGAAGAACATGAAATGCCTAGAAAGAATTCAGCCTTTATCTTAAAATCAGCTAACAGGCAGGGAAAATTGTAATCAGTGTACACAGATGGGTCTGGGACTGGGGGAGGGCAGATGAAATCTGCAGGACTTGGTAATGAACTAGATATGGGGAGGTGAAAGGAGAGCACTTCTAAACTGGAGGAACTTCTGGGGTGACTTCTAGGCTGGAGGAACAGAGTAAATATACAGTTGTGACATTCACTGAGTCAAGGGGTTGCTTACAAGGGAGAGTTACAAAAATGATTCCTGCTTTAGGTCCTAAAATTTAGTGAGAGTTTTTAAATGAGCTGATTGTTTTTTGAGGAATTATTTTTGTTTTTCTAACTCCTCAGTATATTTTACGTATTTATTAATTATGCTGTAAGCCATCATGTTTTGTTTTTTCTTTTTAGAAAAATAAATTCCTTGTTTTAAAGCCAATATATCAGAAAATATAAGAGAAGTTAAAAGTTAACATCTTGAATAAAAAAACATAATGGCAAATGAACATACATATTCTTCAGAAATAGCGATTTCACTGTTTCTCAACTGACTTTTTTGAACAGGATAATTACTTGTTGTGGAGGGCTGTCCTGTGTACAATGCAGTATCGTTGTCTCTATGCATTAGAGGCTGGTAGCAAGCAGCCCTCTCCTTAGATGTGACAACCAAAACTATCCCCAGACACTGGCAGTGTTTGCGTGGGGCAGGGGGTGGGTAATTGCCCTATGGAATAACTGAGTTGATCATATTACAATGCAAGTAGTGCTATTGAACTACACAGAACAGGACCAGAGTATGAGAAGTTTATGTTCTTCCAGGAGATGATGGACATTCTATGGAAATGTTTCATAGAAGAAATGATATTTGAGGTGGCTAACGAGAAAAGAGTAGGTAAGCGCCAGGTAGAAAACAAGCTATCCCAGGTCAGGCATCCATGCCTCAAATTGCATAGCATTTTGAGGACTGACAGCTCATTCTATGCTGCACTGATCCATACGCTCTAGTCCATCCACATTCACCTTTCTGATGGGGTCACATATTTAATATAGCAGGTTCTCTAACCTTTAGCAATTAGACAGGTAAAACTGATTTTTATACCCTACTTAAGATCAACAGAAAGGATCAGCTTACGCCAAGATCCCTGGTTTTAATTCTTGAGAGAAACAAAGATAATCACGGTGACAGCATAACAGTTCTAAAAGATTCTAATACACTGTTGCCAGCACCCCAGTGATTTATCCAGTGTTGTGTCTGCCCAAGTCATCTGCTGAGGACATCTCACTGCAGTGTTTGAATGTGAGTAATTTTCACTCAATTTCCTCATTTTCCCCTTTTATCCTACTGCCAGATTCCAGTTTTATGCAATTCCTGGTTTCGAACACTTCAAAATCCTATAAAATGTCTTTGCATAACAGCTTTTGAGTAATTTTGTAATCTGAAATAGATGGAATAGAATCCTATTGTAAGAAAGGCTGCTTACAATTGATTGCATTGGATATTTTCTATTTTATACAATTAATAGCACATCATTCAAACCCCTTTGTTAACAGGATATAAAAGTAAACAACTTATTTTTCAATTTCCTAGCCCTCAGGCAGGTAATATATGGCATTAATAACTTTTCTAATCATAACAGTAATTGTTTTATATTCAACAAAAATGTCTAATAACATTAGCAAGTTTCATCAGGAGAAAATGTACTGAAGGAAGAACAGTCGCAAATGTAATAGAACTAAAATTATGTTAGCCAGAAGTCACTTTCTACTATTGTAAAAGGAAAAAGTATAATTTCTGCCCTAAATCTGTTACTTGCAAATAATATGATAACAACTGAGGTCTTTTCAATAATTTTAATTATTGTTTAAAGAGCCTATAATTTATTTTTTGAGTGTAATTACTAGTGAAGCTTTATTTTTTAGTAATATTCTATTTTCATCATAAGTCCTGTTATCCTCCCAAATATTAATAGCATAAAAAGGTAACCATGGAATAGATATTTATTTTATATCCACAAGACAAAACTAATCATAAATCTGATTATTATCTGAATATTTTGATTATAATATTTGAATTCTTAGTTTCTTTTTGTTTCTTCTTCATTTGGAAAATATGATGTGCTTTAGAACTCCTATTTAAATCCTCCTAATGTTTTAAAACCTGAATAGATAGATAAATGCTAGAGAGAGGAGAGAGACGTGCTCTCATTTATTCTCTACCTAAGTTCTGTGAACCACATGGAGTAGAGATTTCAGTGCTAATTTCCAAATAGTCTCAAAATGGTTGACACACAGGCCACTTTAAACTGGGACTTTGAGGTGAAGCTTGACTGGAATACATTGCCTTTCATTCCCTAGTTAAGGCTTTCCCAATAGGTCCCTGTACTATTGCAAAACAGCAGATTATGGAGATTTACTGCAGCAAGAAGAGAGAATGGTGAACTCACCCTCGGTAGTAAAATCTAAGGACACAGTTCACTAAACCACCTCAGCACCTCAGAAGAACAAAACAGACTTCGAATTAGAGATCCCCAAAAGGGAAACATTTAAGTTTTTGGAGGTTTTTCCTCTATCTCCTCTCCATCTTCATTGTTTTTCAATTACTGTAATCAGAAGCAAAACATATAAAGATTTATTTCTGCTTCAAATGGAAAAGCTAGAGTGATCAGATCATAGCCATTATCTAGGTTTGACAATAAACATTTTTAAAATCCTGGGAATTGGCAGCTAGAACAGGAAAAGTCTAGCAGATGGAGTCCCTGATTTGCACACAACACAAAGTCAAAATAGGTCCAGGAAAGGTTAGCAGTGATAATCAGATTGCCTCTTCTTTCTCAAAATATTTTATTGTTTTTCCAAGCAAACGTAGGCCCTGTAAACATTAACTATAGCTAGAAGAAACTAGGGTTATCTGGTCTTTTGGAAAATCAAGCAGACTGATGGAGTGATGAGCACGGCATGGTCTTTGGAAGAGAATATCAGCTGGTAGTAAAGGGGATGATGTATCATTTGTTAAATAGTGAGTACAATAAGAATTCCCTGCTTGGGCCCTTGTTGGCCTTCTCAATAACACAACTGCAAAGAAAAGAAACAACTTTTTCTCCAGGTACCAAGCACAGGCCTGGACAGTTCAGCCTGCTTCATGCTTCTTCAGCTTCATTTGTAGCACTTTCTTCTTGTTCTCTAAGCCTGGCTGTGGAAACATGCCAGGTTCTGTCCTCCTGATATTTTGCATTGGCTCTTCCCCCAGCCTAGCACCCCCAGTCCTTATCTTGCTGGCTCATTCTCATTCTTCAGGTCTCAGTGTAAATGTCACTTCCTTAGAGAGGCCTCCTATACCTCCTGAATTAAAATGATTTTCTTTAACCCAGATGCTTCTGCCTCAGCCTCCTATGTACATTATTGCATTTGTTATTATTTGCCTCCCTTCCATAAGGACAGGGATTATGTGTGTCTCCTCATCTCTGTCCCCAGCACCCAGCAGTGTGTGATTCTTCCCTAATTAGTGTTCAATAAATGTTTGTCAAATGAATTCTAATGACTCATGCTTTTCTAAATGTAGGAAAGTGTAACATTTTCTACTTTTAAAGTGCTTCCATGGAAGGGACATCTGAAACTAGTTCGTATTTCTTGACTTCCATGACTTCCTCTAATACCAATAATAAACAAGAATTAAAAATAGTACCAACTTAACATTTCCAGATAATCTCATGAAATGTAGAAATTACCATTTTGCATAATCAAGAAAGGAACTATGTCTCTCAGGCCCCTAAGAAGGTTCTCAGATTGCAAAACAACACAAGCTTCTTTGTATCAAACGCCTGTTACTTCCTATCTGGTGTGCTGGATGCTTTACACACAAATCCTCATTATCTCCTCAAATAATCCAACAGTTAGATTATATTATCCTCATTTTCCAGACAAGGAAAACAAGTCTGAAAACATGATGCTAATTTCAGACTGTGCTAGAATTTGAATTCTGATTCATCTACATGCTACGCTGTTTCTCCAAAATACTTCTAAAATGTTCTTTCAAAGGAAAGTTCCATAATATTAGGGGATGATGTGGGATTAGTATTCACATTTTATTTTTTATTTTATTTTTTTATTGTACTTTAAGTTCTGGGGTACATGTGCAGATCTTGCAGGATTGTTGCATAGGTACACACACGCCATGGTGGTTTGCTACATTGGGCATTTCTCCCAATGTTATCCCTCCCTCACCTCCCCAAAAGACCAGTGTGTGATGTTCCCCTCCCTGTGCCCATGTGTTCTCGATGTTCAAGACCTGCCTGTGAGTGAGAACATGCAGTGTTTGGTTTTCTGTTCATGTGTCAGTTTGCTGAGAATGATGGTTTCCAGATTCATCCATATCCCTAGATATTCTAGAATTTGATCTTCCTGTCCTGGAAACCCTGAAAATTAAATATCAATGCTAACATATTTTATTGTATCATATGCCTGGAGTCCCAGCTGAGCCTAATCTGAAGTTCAGGTAAGTCTTGGCATGTCTCATTAGCTGGTGATGGAATAACAGCCTGGTTTAATTATTCTATGCCATCCTCATGGATTAAGTATAAACTCTCTGAGGAGAATTAATGCAGGCAGAGATTGAATGGACTTTGCAAGTCCATGAAGCATTTTGTGAGACATTGGTTATACCCAGGTGGAGCCCCAGTGGAAAAATATGGCATGAAATGGGAAAAAGCAGTGTTCCCCCACTTCCAGGTGGAACACAGGATGAATCTCCACACTGTGAGGACAAAGAGGAATATAGTAACATTGTGACATTTTGCAGCAGAATTAGGAGAATGAGTGTGACCACTTCCACAGAGATACCAGAAGCAGTACTGAGCAGCCCTTGGACACATCCCAGTTGAGTTGTCACATGAATGCAGCCAGAGTGATTTCAGATGAGACCAATAAAACCATTGTCAATCCAGACAATTTTAAAAATCATCATTGTTTTAAGACACTTAGGTTTTAGACTGTTTTATCGTGAAGCAATAATAACTAAAATAATTCAGTATGTTTTTTCCTTTCCTTGAAAAGCAGGCTCTCTTGAGAAGTGAGATTTGTTTTTTTTTTAGAACTTGCTGTTCTAAATTATCGTTTACACTAGTTCAATATACTGTTTCAATCTCTGTCAAATGCCAATAGGGAAAGTCTTTTTATTGTCATAGGCAATTTGTAAATTGGCGAGCACAGAAATTAAGTGTTGCTTCAATACAAAGTGAATGTTGTTTACTTACAAATCTTGTTTTCACTTGTTTTGGAAGGAAATAAAATGTCTTGAAGATTAAATATAGATAAAAGCCACAAAATCTAAAGTAGAATAAATACATGTACTATAGGTTTTTAAAATTAAATTTCTAATGTCATAAAGGGAAAAATACTGTGTATTTGGTTGACAAACTTTTCTCACAGGTATGCTTTTTTCTTAATAAACATCTGGCAATGAATGAAAATGTTAGATGTAGAGGAATTTAAAGGTTATCTATCAATGTCAAGTCCATGTCTAAAACTTCATTTTAGATATGAGGAAAAAGAGTGAGTTAAGTGTTTTACTCATAATCATATAATGAATTAGTGACAGATTTCTGAGATGATGAGAATCAGAGATGGGTTTAATATCTTGCTCATGGTCCCACAGCTGATGAGTGTCAAGTTCTAGCTACACCTTTTTTGGCTTCAGCTTAATAACTCCCAAAGGTTTATCAAAGCTGAAGCAAAAAGAAAAAAACAGGCTAGCTGCTGTGGCTCATGCCTGTTACCCCAGCACTTTGGGAGGCTGAGGCAGGCGAATCACAAGGTCAGAGATTGAGACCATCCTGGCCAACATGGTGAAACCCTGTCTCTACTAAAGTACAAAAAAATTAGCCTCACGTGGTGGTGCTTGCCTGTAGTCCCAGCTACTGCGGAGGCTGAGGCAGGGGAATAACTTGAACCCGGCAGGCAGAGATTGCAGTGAGCAGAGATGTGCCACTGCACTTCAGCCTGGTGACAGTGAGACTCCATCTCAAAAGAAAAAAAAAAAAGAAAAAGAAAAAAGATAAAAAAAGAGTCATACAGATGCCAGCAAGAGAGAACCAACAAATTGGTTTTGCTGATGTAAACACTGTGCATAGGCCAACTCAAAGTGGGTAGCAGAGGGTATCTGTCCTTGCCTCATCTTTAAGGGCACTCTTCCTGGCTTTGATGGGGAATACTATGGGCACCCAAGTCTACCCTATTTATGACTTACAAATAACTTACAACCTAAGAGATGAGAAATTCAGAATCCAGTAAGTAAGGAAAGCCCTAGAGTAATTATGCCTACCATTACAAAAATTATTTTGTGCCAAGTGCTATGTTAAGTGCTTCTAGGTATTATATAAACTGAATAAGAAAGAGCTATTGATGTCCAAGCTGATTATTCAGAGCTTCCAGACTTCTAAATACACAAAGCTTGAGAAAAAGGGCAGAGATATCCTGCACCAAAGATGCTGTGGCAGCTTGCATTCACTTTAATTTGGTACATATTTTTGAAATGCACATATGAGAAATCCTGGTTTGACAGTATTTGTGAGAGTATACTATAATCAGGTTTAACCAATTCAGTGATGATAAGTTATACTGATTACCAGTTGATGGCTTAGAAGACAATAAATGGCTTATCCTATGTTTGACTTGCAAAGCTTAAATCACATATTGGCAGAAGTGCTCCCACAGAAGGCTGAAATAGAAATGGAGTGACATTTCAGCCCAACACATTCTGTTTATTTAAGCTGTTATTGATGTTTGTCCTTGAGACTTTCAATTTAATTTATCCTCCATGGAAGAAACCATAGCTACTTTACATTCATATTGATGACTTACTCGAATAACTCCCTTTGATTAAAAATATGAGCAGTTTTAATTTCAGGGAAGCAAGCTATATTCCTTTTCTTATTTTTGTTTTCTTTTACAGATATTTTTTTCCTTTGGGGCATTATATAGTTACAGACTATCCCAGGGGATAGAAGACTGGAGTTAGGAGACAGAATAAGCAGCTAGGAGCCTAAAGCAGGTGGCCATTTATGCTGACCCCCTAGACATGAGGTTATATCTTTGATCTAAAAATGATAATAGCGGAGTAGAGATCTGGGGGAAAATCCTGAACAATTATTGATTTGGAAGTAAATCTAAATAGGGGTAACATTCATTAACAGGTCAAAGGTTCCAGAAATAGGAGCCACAATTCCAATGGAGAGGTAAGCCAGGTATTAGTAGGCATTTGTGTGGGAGAAGATAAAGAGCCTTGGAATGGAGATGGATGGCTAGCAATGTGACAGACTCGGGAAATATCTCAGGGAAGATTATCCCACTTTAGTTACTAATTAGTCTCCCTAAGTGAGCCTCTAACCCCTGGTCTTAAATGTAATGGTTTTGATGCACATTCATTACTTTTTATGATAAGCAATGAAAAAAATTAAAAGAATATATAGTCTTGGGCTTTATAAGAGCACACATTTATAAAATCAGACATTAAGAAAACCTGTAAGTTACCACAAATGAAAAGAATTTCAGATAAGCTTTGCCTACCTTTTGCTAGCATATAATATGTGTGTGTGTATGCACATGTGTAATGGTTGTCTCAAGAAAGGTAAAGTGTAAAATATGCAATGAGAAGCATGGGTCACTGTCACCCATAAACTTAAATGACCTGCTTGACAGAGCAGAGGACATTATCAAGGCTTGAGTTTCAAGTCATCATTAAATCACTGAGAACCCATCAATTACAAGACTAAAGGTCTCCTAAATTCATCCAGTGTTGTATTTATTCTGGTGTGCTTGCAAGCTTGTCGAAGTAGAGTATAGTAATCTATCCTTTTCCTTTGTAAAAGCATACTATCAATCAAGACATTTCTATAGCACTTTAGCAGAGGAGGTCAGGGTAGCCTGTTATTCATGAATGTCTGATAATTTCACATACTCTATTGCATATAATCTTCCATTACAGATGCTATTAAAGTAAATTCCTGATTTCCTCATAAGCCTGGCTGTCTCCTGAATTGGTGATGTCAACAGAAGTTCAGAATGCCCTTATTTATAAGACAGTACACTGTGATGAAGAAGACAGTTTCTCCAGACAGAAGAATCTAGATATTCTCATATCTACTAAATTAGATGCATCTATTCTGCATATATAAATGAAATATATTGCAGAGTATTTCAGGAAGGAGGGACTTTAGAAACAGTATACCTCAATATCCCTAGCTGAAATTAAGAAACTAGGGTTCTTAGACATTAATGACATGCCAAGTTCTGGGAGATCTGTGAGACCATAGATTTCCAGCCCATTACACTTCCTGATGTACCAATTTTCCTCTAAATGGCAGACATGTATAACAGATGGTAGGCAAGATAATTTTAAGTAATTAAAGAAATAGCAGAGAATGACATAGTGAGAAAGTTGTTCTCTTTTAAAATATATTTCAATACTTCTGATTTACATTTAGTAGAAAGCCTTAGTGTGAAGCTAGTATAATTTTTAGGGCCTTTATAACATCTATTCATTTCTGATTTTATCAAAGAGAACATGTCAGAGGCCTCATAGGCAGCAGTATTTAGCTAGAATTTAATGGCATCTTTTTTATGGAATTCATTTTTAAAGTTATTTTTTATTTTTCAAAGTTACATTTGTTTTCCATTTATAAGAGTGAGGTAAAGTTTATTTTTAAAATAAGTTAATTTGGGTTATAAAATAGAGTTGATACAAAAGCATCATGTAAATAATAGCTCAGGGGACCCTCAACTATTACATAAATCATAGAGGTGGTATTAGATAACAAAAGTTGACTGAAGCCAAACATAGCAGTATTATCTATACTATCTCTCTGTTTGTAAATTATTACATTTGTATAAATTTATACATTAACTAAAGTTATTTACAGCTACTTAATAATGTTGTGAAATAAGCAACTATTTAATGATTTTGTGAAATAAGCAAGAAAGCATTAGCATTTGTTTTACAGTGAAAGAAAATGGAGCCCAGAGAAATAAAACCACTTATATGGTCACAGTACAAATGATAGAATACCAAGAAAAGCTTAAATCATTTTTCCCCAAAAGGTTATTCTGCCTTGTTACACAGCCCATTATTTTAACCAGAGGTATATTGCCCTACTAATGAAAACGAGAAGTACTAAATGTATGCATTTGATATTTGGTGCCTTGGCAATTCAGAAACTATTGCCTGCATTTGTGTCGTTTATGTAAGCTACTTTAATATAACTTTTCTTATTCAATATTTGAAGCAACCAAATAGATGAGGTTATTATAATTCTGCAAATAAAGAAACTGAGGCTCTGAGCTATGTTAAATGTCAAACATGAAGACACTTGAATAATGTCTCAATATTTGCATAAACATGCTTCCATTGCTGTACCCCATACTGATTTGCAAATAGGAAAATTTGATTTTGAGGCTATGGTTGATCCATTAGGTTCTTTGTGTCTTAGTTTTTCAGAGGTATCAAAGGCTTCATTATGTCATCTTAAGTTGGTATTATTTTTAATTCACAATATCACATTCCTCAGAATCATTATTCATTGTTAAACATAATCTTACAGGATTAAAGCTAAATTGCCTTCTCTTTCATCCCAGATTCTGGATACTGTTCAAAATATAAAGATCTGTCCACCTGATTCACTGGTCTTGCCTATTGAGTAGTTTTTCACAATATTTTTAAGTATAGCTTGAGAAGGTTTTTTCTTTTTTTCCAAAATGACATAAATCCAAGCAAAGCGCATTTGTGTTTACCCACAAATCTGTAAATTGAAATACAACTAGAGAAGGGCCATAAAACTCCTCTCTTAGCCGAAACATCTTCCCCACAGGACTGATAGACCTAAAGGGTCATTGTTTTTGGTCAAGTAATTTGTCTCTGCACAGTGGGCATGTTTGTAGTCCCAGCTACTCAGCAGGGTAAAGCAGGAGGATCCCTTGAGCCCAAGAGTTTGAATCCAGCCCAGGCAAAATAGCAAGACCTTGTCTGCAAAACAAAATAAACATAACATTTTTTAAAAAAAAAAAGAACATGAGTTACTTAGGACAGATTACACAGAAGACCATGCTAATGTGTTCATTTGTCACAATATACTGCATTTTCATGACACTTAATACTTCATAATTACTCTTTGCTCTCACCATCCTAACACCTTCATTAAAAACTGACAGAATAGTATTATTAGTTCCATTTCATGCACAAGGAGCAGGAAATGTACAACACTTGCCATATATGCAAAGCTAATTAATGACATTCAAGACAAGGCCCTAGTTCTTTATTGAATGGCCAAGCCTCTTTTGAAGCTGATTTCTCTTAGCAGAAAGCAGAACCCTGAAAGAAATGGACTCTGGACACTTAGGATAAAACAGAGGAGTTGGAGGATAAAAAAATCGAGAGAGTAGATCTTTGGCCAGGGGCAGTGGCCAATAATAAGTAATTGCTATAAGAAAAGCTGGATATTAAATGGCAAGAAGCAGGGCTCAGAGATGAAATTATAGCATTATAGGACGTTAGAGCTGAAAGGTATCCTCAGGCTCACAGTTTTCACATTCTTATTTTACAGATGATCAAAGTAATCTTGTAAGAAAGACTAAGAAGCAGAGCAAATGACACGTAGGAGAAAAAGACAAAACTGACGTAGAAGTCAGGCCTCTGAATTTCATATACTGTGCTGTGCCACTCACCTTACAACCCTGCTTAGGGATGGTGTTTTAGAAATAATTTAAATTAAGCTAAGATTATTTTCAATAAAAATAGTGAAAAGTTATGGTGTGCAGGTGACATTTTGGATGGAAAAGGTAAGGCATGGGGCTAAGGGAAATATATAAAGGAAAAAAGAAGAGGTCAAGAACAGCCTATACCTGCACTTACTCAGGCATCTGTTAAATTATTCCAATGACTGATAAATATTTCTAAATATTAATCAAAACGCAATCTAATGAGGCTTTAAAAAGACTATAGGTCTTTGATAAACTAATTTTCAGCAAACAGGAAAAGTGGAACAAAGTATCTCATATGGTTTCCTTAAAACTTTATTTAGAAAGGTGTGATATTCTGTAGGCAAACTCTTCATTGAATGATTGTGTTTTTCTTAGCATGATTGAGAGAATGGGCAGTATTTTTAGCAAGTGTTTTGACAGGATATACTTAGCAATTTGTAAATAATGGAGAACTTACTGATTGTACATTCTACTCAAAATATATTTGTCTCCAAGGCATATTTAAGCAACATAAGACAGATTACATGAAATAAGGAAAATAAAAAACAACTATTTTGTTTTTATTTTTCTACTATGCTCCAGGTAGATGATAAGGCCATCCTTGCCATCTAGGTGGCTTAATGAATATTTTATGCAAAACTCCTTAGAATATTTTGTGACTTAACGTATTTAAAGGACCACTCTGTTCAAAAAGAAATCTAGCTTCCAACAAGCCAAGGAATAAGGGAGTAAATATTCACCTTTTCTGGGAACTCAGCTTCTTTAATTAGCTCTGGTGAGACCCGTGGTAATATTCACTGAGTTTTGGGACTCAGGTACATTTAAATAGAGCTCTATTTAACTTCCAGATTTGTGGAACAAATCTTGTGTCACGTAAAGTTTGCTGGTGGCATGCAGTAGAGAAGAGGTGACACTTAGTGACTGGATGTGGGGCTTAGAAAGAGGAGAGGATGAATACAGGCTTGGTTGACTTAGCAGATGGTAATGTCATGGATGTGGTATTACAGCCTAACCTATGACATGAGAGGTTAACAGGATTTCGTTTCAAGTCTAGTCTCTCAGCAGCGGGCCAAGGAGAAAAGAAAAAGCTTCTTTAGAAGCAGAGCCCCTTATGGAAGTGGGGCTCTGCTTCCATGGGGCCCCTTATGGAAGTGATTTATTACCAGAGTGTGCTCAGAAGGGAAGCAAGAGACGCAGGGATCTGCTGGGAAAAATGAATGATCAAGTATGTTGTCTCTGGGAGAGAAGAGATTTTGTCTGTCCTACATTGTAACCCTGGAATACAAATTGCACCACAGTGTTGGTCCTATCAGGTTGCTGGGGTTTTTTTGTTTTTTGTTTTTTTTTTTAATGTAACTGGCTGCTGGCTGTCCAGAAGGGTGGTGAGTAACCTCTCAGGCAAGACTTCCATTAAACCAAAGACAATAGAGAAAGAAGCTTCTGGGAGCCTCCACTGTAACAACTCAAATCTGCTGTGGGATGAGTTTTTCTGGTGCTCAGAAGGGGGTCTAGGCTGGCCACCAACAGCCTGTACTAGGGCTGGTTAACTAATCCAACTGCAGGGATCAGTCACAAAGGGAGCAGTCAGCATTCCATATTTGAAAGAACATAGGGAATTCTCACTTAGACTGAGCTGATGTATAGCCAAAGGACATCTGGCTGGTCTAGTTATGAGACAAAGCAGTGGGAACCCCCATGCAAGTGGGTCATTGGATCAAGAGCTTTTTGAGAGCAAGATTTCCACCAGGGGCTGAAGGAACAAGGATAGAGACCAGTCTCTTAGGAGAAAAGGGCTGACCAGACTTAGCAGGTGGTCAGTGTCCTAGCCAATGTTGCTGGAATTGGACAAAGAAATCAGTCGGTCACACCTAGGAAACGAATGTAAACCAGGAAACAAGACAAAAGCTGCATCTTCTTGGGAAAACAGAGTGTAGATTAGGGCAAGTTTATGGCTTGGTGAATCCTCAGTGACATGGGGTAACCTCATCCACACAAGGATTACAGAAATCAAACTAATTCTAGACCCCACTGGCTGGTGGATTTTCATCTACAGCTATACTTGATACCTATTTCTAATTCTGGGTTGACCCAAGTAGGCTCCAAAGGAGTCTAGGTAGCCAGGCTTTCATGACTCCTGCATGTTAGGAAAAAGGAGATGGCAATTAAACCCTTAGAACTCCTAATCTCTATACTCTTAAATATCCACTGCCAGCTTCCATAAATGTGCCAAATCTCTTATTTCCCCTCTGTTTTTACTTACACTATTTTCACATTTTTCTCTAATACTTTGTGTGACTCCATATTGGTGTGGCAAGTAGTAATTTCTGTGAAGAACAAAAATCCTAAAGATATTTGAACAAGGATGAACTCCCTTGTTATTGCAATAGGCATAAAATCCTAACACCTAATTAAAAGTTATCATTAATTATTGATATGCCATAAGCAGACTGGCTGGAAGCTGGGATGCAAGTGTTATTTCTTCCTGTATTATTTTTAGAAAGTCAGTTTAACATTTAATTCACTTGTCTGAGTCACCCATTGTGACAGACAGAAAGACCCAGCATAGATTGCCTCTTAACCATAGCCTTCATGAAAACAGCCCAGCTTGCACCGCAGATTTAATCTCTATATGAACTACTGAATTAATTACTGTAATGGCATCCAGTATGTGTCTCCTGCTTTGTAGATATAATATTTCAGAGTTGGTTTACATTTTTTTTAATATTTGAAAAAGCTAGTTCAGCTGGTACCTGTGGCATTGTCCATTTGCTACTTTTGTTGGGTCAGAGACTGCAGAAAAAAAAAATCACACAATGCTTCTGATGTGCTGCCGCAACAGGAACACTTCCAGCAGCTTTCCTGCTCTCTGATTTCAACTGAATTAATTTTGAGAGCTAGTAGCTCTTCAGTGAAACAGAAATGACTTATACAGCCTCACATTGGCAGTGAAAATCCTCATGGGAGCCATTTTTAATTTTGGAAGAAACTTGCTCTAAAAGCAGCTCTTCCTCATCATACCTTGGCAAGAGAGGAAGGAAATTCCTCCATTTCAGTAACAGATATTTTAAGTGATTTGCCCTTAAATACTGAGATAATCTTGAGATTTGCCTAGTACCACATCTGCCACTTAGTTACTTTTGGTACTGTGCAGAGAAAAGATAAGTGGCTTCAAATTCAATGAACAATTGCAACCTTATTGGTAATTGTAATTCTTTTAACTTTAGTTCCTTTCCATCTTTTTATTCATATGCTAGGTAAGACTCAAAAGTCACCTCTTCTGAAGTCTTTTCTGTGTGTGTCACTCCTGTCTCTCAACTCTCATAGCATGTCGTGCATGTCCTAGTCATGATAGTAATAATATTATAACTGGAGCTAACGATTATGGAGCACATCTTATATACCAAGCACCATGCTAAGCACTTTATATCCACATTGTATTTTACTTTTTATAAGAATTATGTAAGATATGTAATATTAATATTGTATCCCCGTTTTTATAGATTAAAATGCCCTGCCTCCTACTTCTGTGCCAGGCAATTCCCTGCCTTCATATGCAGGGCATTTCAGAAAATATATTGTAAAGTTTAATGCAAGAAAATCAAACATTAACCTTACCTGCTACCAGGGAGAATATATTTTCAAAGTGCTACAAAATACTTTAAGCTCTTAAATTGTACGTTACTCTTAGATATGAGCTTCAATGATGCATTTGAGTATATTACATATATTCTTTGTTTTTTCGTAAAGAAAATTTTAAAATACTATCAGTGTATTTGCTTGTAAGGATGTTTTCTTCTATATGAAAAGCATTCACTGTTTCATTTTATAAGAAAAACTGTGGTTAACATACCATTTAAAACCTTTGGAAATAGCAATGGTTTTTATACAATTGTATTTGAGAAAAATTGTATTTATCTTACACATCTTTAAATCACATATTGTAGGTAAGAAATAATCCAATGATGACTTGAAATTAATAACTCCAAAGAGAGGCCAGGTGCAGTGGCTCAAGCCTGTAATCCCAGCACTTTGGGAGGTTGAGGTGGGCGGATCACAAGGTCAAGAGATCGAGACCATCCTGGCCAACATGGTGAAATCCCATCTCTACTAAAAATACAAACGTTAGCTGGGCGTGCTGACGCATGCCTGTAGTCCCAGGTACTTGGGTGGCTAAGGCAGGAGAATCGCTTGAACCCGGGAGGCGGATGTTGCAGTGAGCCAACATCACGCCACTGTGCTCCAACCTGGTGACAGGGGGAGACTCCAACTAAAAAAAAAAAAAAAAAAAAAAAATTCCAAAGAGAAAATACGGGTGTCAGAGATGCCTTTGTAAGTCTCTGTCTTATCTATCAATCCAGAACAAGCTCTTATTCCATGATGTTCTGTGACATATCTATTTATATTTTGGCTGCTTGCTCACCTCATATCAGATAAATAGTCTGGTTATGTCACCTCTTTCCAGGTAATGAAAAGAGGTTTCCCATCTCTGTGGCATAGGGCCTCCAAGTCACTACCAAGGTACTCTAGGTGGTTCATGAATGTCAGAAGAGATATTAATCTATGCATTCTTCCTCTGAGCACCAAACTTTCAGATTACAATTATTGACAGCTTAAAGGCGGGAGATTACGGCTCAAGAGAAAGGCAAAGGTAACTTCTAGAAACAAAGATATTCTTCAAAGTATAGATAAAAGGCCAATATTTCCAACTTTTCCATTAGTTTGAGTAATTCTGAAGTGTTCCTTTTACTGGTATGACTCTCTTACTGGGATCACATCTACCACTCTACTCACTTTCCCATGTATACCTGAGTTTTATGCCTCTTAGAACACTGGATCACCTATATGTTTGAATATTTATTATAGCATTAGGAAATGGCTAAGGGTCCCCATTAAAGATGCTTAACTGAGAATATTTTCTCAGGTAAATAGATGAAGCAAGAAAGAATTGTTTCAATTAGAAAAACAAACAGTTTGTCTTAATATGCCTGTTATATGAATATGCCCAACTTTTATTAGGAGAGCTCTAAATATGTCCATACTTAGGGATGGTAAAAAAAGGAGTATGCCATTTCCTTCTTTCCAACAACATCGCTGATGAGCTTACTTCCTTATGCCTCCACAATTTTCAAAGAAGATAAGAGGAAGAGAAGCAGCCTAGGCAGTGAAACAGCTATTGCCATCAAGAGTCTGTATTTAATCCAATTCTAGACACACTTTGAGGTTAACTGTAAGTATTTATATTTTAATAGGTTTTCTGATAGGTGATAGTCTGTAAGTCTATAACAAGAATTGTCTAAATTAAAGAAATGAACCATTCCAAGTGTGCTGAACAACAGAAATATTAAGTAAATACTAAATCATGGTGACATTGTCAATGCTTAAAGTCACATTAACAATGCCAAATAAATAGCAGCATTAATTTAAGTGCTGCCAAATTGATTGTGTAATTTCTGAATATTAATTTAATCTAATTAGTACCAACACATAAATAACACAGTTTTCAAGAAAACCATCACAAAAGGCAACAGAATTTAGCTTACTAAATTCATCTGTATTTTGTCACATGAAAAAATACGTAATCACTGCTGCAGAAATAATCATTCTTAGGAACCAATAATGTATCTGTGGATTAAAATTAAGAGCATTGCTTATGCAAACTTATATTTTCAAGTAGATATTAGAGCAGTATTATCAAACATGATACCACATAATAAAAGTAGTAGTTAGCCAAATATAGGGAAAAAAAAAGCGAATTCCTTTACAATACTGCTTATGTGATATAGACTCTGCTGGGAGCCATAGTAGCAAACTGACCTTTCCTTTTTTTCTAGTAGCAATGGCCTGTGGTAGCTTGAAGAATTACTACTACAACATGTTTAGCTTGAATACATAACCTGCTGTGAGTTATAAAATATTAAACTCTAACTCTTTCCCTTAGACTGTGGTATCAAAAGAAACCCTCAACAACGTACATTCCAGAATTGTAATCCTTGTGTAATCTCTATGGTAAATGTCATCAGTTGCTTAAAATGGTACAGCCACAGGAAACCACTACACCTAAGCACTGCAGTGTAATAATAATCTTGATTGAATAAATATACTTGAGAGTCAAAGTTTGCTTTAGAGGGCACAACTTAAAAAAGAAATGTGAACCTTTTTCAAGGCAGGAAAATAGGTTCTTTTTCTATCCAGTCAAGATGACTTTTTGCATTGTATCACTTCTTGATTTTTTTCTAAACTGATGACTAAGAGATTACAATGACTTCATTTCCTCTGTAAATTGTAGCGTTGTTTAAGGATATTTACAATCACATAATGGTTCTTAAAATATTCTGTTTTTTTAATTGTATTTTAGGTTTTGGGGTACATGTGAAGAACATGCAAGATTGTTGCATATACATGAGGCCAACAAACATGTGAAAAAATGCTCATGATCGCTGGTCATTAGAGAAATGCAAATCAAAACTACATTGAGATACCATCTCACGCCAGTTAGAATGGCAATCATTAAAAAATCTGGAGACAATAGATGCTGGAGAGGATGTGGAGAAATAGGGTTCTTAAAATATTCTAACCTCAGTTTCATCACCCCGTCACCCTCACCACTCAATTAAAATA
>CAUYLG010067504.1:0-19427 GCA_963573385.1 Cacajao melanocephalus
AGGGTTTTTATGGTTTTAGGTTTTATGTTTAAGTCTTTACTCCATCTTGAGTTAGTTTTTGTATAAGTTGTAAGGAAGGGGTTAAAAAAAAAGTAGTTTCCTACATAGACAATATAGAACCAACATTTCATTAATCAATTCATCCATTGTTTTCTCATTTCCTCACAGTCTCATTTGTTGTTTTTATGATGAGAGTGATAGATGCTTATATGGACTTCAAAAATTATACCATTTTTCTTTCTACTACTGAATTTTCCATGTTAATTCATTTCATCAATAATAAAATCTTGTGACTTAAAGACAGATTTTAAAAGTGTGAGTTTCAATGCATATTACTTCTTCAAAAAACAGTTATCATGTATAATCATTTTTGTTGCTGCAATCCAAAAAATAATTTACACTCACATTTATGTCTGTGATTATAATGCTTATTTCTTGAACCTTTACACTACAGCCTTTCAATTATTACATTTTTTTTTTGCATGCTGACTTTACTAAGTGTAAGTATTTTTGTATCGATTTCAAGTAGATGATCTGGATTATTTTGAGTCCCTAAAGTGTGCATATATTTCTCTGACTTTCCTTTAAAAAAATCACATTATGACTGAGTATACATTCTTGACCCCTCTATAATTTTCAAAAATAGCATGAATGGTATTCAACAATCTTAGGGCATTTAGTATTGTTTGAGCAAGTATATAAGAAATCTAACCTTCTTTCTGCAGCTGGCAAACTTATTTTTGGCCAGCTGCAAAACAAAACTTAGATTTTATTTTCAGGAAAAGTTTATAGTATTTGTTGTTCACAGCATTGTTATTTGGCCTATTTTCTTTCTTCTTTGATTAGGAGGGATTTAGCCCCATCCATATTTTCATCAAAAACAGGTTGTATGGTAGTCCTTGATCTTGTCCATCAAGTCCTTTTTTTTCCAAAGGATGACTGAAGATCACATACTTTCCAGATTACTGAGTCATCTCATGTAGTCCTCTTCAACTGAGGTAGAACCTTTTTTTTTTCCCCACTATTCTCACTATTTTAACTGATAAAATACAGTAATTTTCATTTTTCATCATTTAAACCTGCCATCGACCTTGATGTCTACGTTTATTGCATAGAATGTTTTAGAAACGAAGCCAATAAATCACTTCCCCCATCCCCATTTGCTCACTAGCTTTCTCCCAATTCTTATCTCATTTGTTCTATGGTGGAGAATGAAAAGAAAAAGCATGTATTGTGGGGGAAAGTGAGATGAGAGATACCTTAATGTGTTAATATTCTCTGCTGTATAAATTTATTCCAAAGCATAGTGGCTTAAACAATAAAAAGTGTTCATGATCTCACACAATTTACATGGCTCAGAAATTTGGAATTTAGTTAGTTGGCTAGTTCTTGCTGAGGACTTCTCATGGTTTTATAGCCGAGATGATAGCCAGATATGCTGTAATTTTAAGGCTTAATGGGGCTGAAAGATTCAGCTACAAAATTGTTTGTTCACATGACTGCAAGTCTGTACTTCCTGTGGGAAAGAGGCCATGGTCCCTTGACATATGGATTATCCCATAGTTCCATAGATCTGCTGGGGTGTCCAAATCATAGTCTTGGTGTCTACAGGAGTCAGTGCTCCAAGAGAGAGCAAGACAAAAGCAGTAGTAAAATGTATTTTATGTTTTCACCTTGGAAATCATACACTATAATGTTTACAATGTACTACTATAAATTACATAGGGGAAGCCTATATTCGGTGAGAAGGAAACTGACTATACATGAATGTGACTATCAGGCTAAGGGAATCATTTGAAGCTTTTAAAATTATGTACAGATTTAGGAGGTGAGGGTGCAGTTTTGTTACATGGACACATTGTGTAGTGGCGAAGTCTGGACTTTTAATATACCCATCACCTAAACAGTGAATACTGTACCCAATATGTAATTATTCAATCCTCACCCCCACTTTCACCCTTCCACCTTTGGGAGTCTTCAATGTCTTTTATGTCCTTCTTATGTTCATGTGTTCCCATTGTTAAGCTTCCACTTCTAAGCAGAAATTTGACCTTCTGTTTCTGAGTTATTTCATTTAGAAAAATGGCCTCCAGCTCTATCTATGTTGCTGCAAAAGACATGATTTAATTCTCTTTTATGGTTACATAGTATTCCATGGTGTATTTGTGTTTATGTTTCACTTTTTTTTAAACTCCAATCATTTGTTGATTAACAAAGATTGATTCTGACTTTGATATTGTGAAAAGTACTGTGATAAATATATGAGTACAGGCATCTTTTCATATGATTTCCTTCCCTTTGGGTAGATATTCAGTAATGGGATTGTTGAATCAAACACTAGTCGTCTTTTCAGTTCTTTGAGAAATCTCTATACTGTTTTCCATAGAGGTTGTGTTAAGTTCCATCTCACCAACAGTGTATGAGGGTTCCTTTTTCTCGGCATCTTTGCAAACATTGACTTTTTAATAATAAATATTCTGAATGGTGTGAGATGGTATCTTACTGTGGTTCAAATTTTCATGTCTTTGATGATTAGGAATGTGTAGCATTTTATTTTTATGTTTGTTGGTCATTTATATGTATTCTATTGAGAAATGTTTGTTCATGTACTTTATTCACTTTTTAATGAGGTTGTTACTGTTTTAGTTGTTTGAGTTTAATAGGATTTTTACTGTTTTATTTGTGTGAGTTACGGTTGTTCTTGTTTAGTTGTTTGAGTTCCTTGTAGATTCTGAATATTAGCCCTTGCTGGATGCACGTAGTGGGAGAAAATATTATCCTAATATTATCTATGTACTTTGTTGATTATTTATTTTGCTATGCAGAAGGTTTTAGTTTAATTAAGTGCTATTTGCCTATTTTTGGTTTTCTTGACTTTGCTATTGAGGACTTAGTCAAATATTTTTTGTGTAGGCCAATATCCAGAAAAATTTTTTTCTTTTTCTTTTTTTTTGTTTTCTGGGCTTTTTCTAAAAGTTTCAGGTCTTAAATTTAAGTCTTCAGTCCATCTTGAGTTAATTTTTATATATGGTTAGAGATATTGATCCATTTGAAGACTGGCACCACACCTAGCACCACAAAAAGCCAAAACAGTAGAAATTTTACTCTCTGGTTTTACCTTTAGCGTGGGTTTGCACCGCTAAGACTCAAAGCAAAGAGTGCCTTCCGACTGACAAGCCTTTTAATTTTAGCCTTATATCTGTTCCAGTGCTTATGACTTCTCTGTTCATGGGCTTTTTGAGTATTTGGGCCTGGCCTCTTAAATGGATTCTGTTTAGTAAATATTTGGTTTTGACTGTGATATTGCAAATTCTAGATGTCAATGTTATAAGTTTTCAAATTGATGCATTTATATATGCGTAATTGCAGAGAAACTGGCTCAGTGATTATTAGTCATATGCTTTTCTTTATTTTCCTAATAAAAGTAAGCTTAATTTTGCTAACTTGTTTTCTTTACTTATATGTAGAAAATTAATTAATGTTAAGAATGTTATTCAGACTGAAAATAGTGTTTCGAAACCTGACACACAAAGGAAAACTGATCATTTTTGTATGTTTACTCACAATATTATTTTTATTTTAATTGTTTTTTACATTTTTTCCATTAATTGTTTTTAAGAAAATGTACATCATAAAAGAACCTCCTCATAAAAGAATGTAAACTCCAGTCGAAGGGGCAAAAAATATATAATAAAAGAAAGACTATGCTAGTTGTCAAAATATGGAAAGTTTGAGATGATATAATTTTTAGATAAAATATTTTTTAAAGTATGAATAAAATGTTTTTTGTGATTTGTTATTAAATTGACTTATTTTTTAATATTATAGTAAAAAAGAGTAGATTTAAAAGGTGTACTACAAGTCACATTCATGAATATTCTAAGTAGAAGGACTATACTTACATTTTTACTTAATGACTTTGATGATATAATATTTGATAATAGAAATTTTTAGCACTTTATGAATTATTGAACTATTTCATTTCCAGGATTGAAATTCTATTTTTCTTTCTTGGTACAATGTTAAAGCTTTAAACTCTTGTCAATGATGTGATGTTTCATGTGCAATGATCTACACTAGAAAAATAAAAATGTAGTGACTGACAAAGAAAGTAGGTAAGAAAAATGTTTTTTTACTGATTTATGGATGTCCTACATTCATATATAATCTTGCTTAAATCCATGTAACTTTCTGGAAGATTCTCGAAAAAATGCTAATTTTGTTCAGATATTTGACTATAAAACCCACTTTCTATGTTTTATCTCCTAAAGAAACATTAATTGAACTAGTACATATATTTAGTAAGTGATATAACTAGCATTAAGAAAAATCAAAAGGAAAATATAAATAATTAAAATTAATGATAAAAGTACCAGTAGCTATTAGTTTGGTAGAAAAGTAAATGGTTTTTGCCATTACTTTTAATGGCAAAAAGATCAATTACTTTGTCACCAACTGGATACATTGCTATTTTGACCAGAGTGTGATCCTCTTTATATGATTCACTTGCTACAATTCAATTCCAGAAAATATGTACATTTTATATTTTTTAAAGTCTAACTATATTCCTCAGAAAGCTTTGAATCTATTTGTTCATCTATATGTTCATTCAAACATATTTTTACTTTCTTCTCATTCTGTTCTTCTACCCTAATGAAATTCCCTTATATTTTTAAAATAGAAAATAATTATTTTGTAATATAAGATCACATACTTGTTTTAAATAAGAAGTATTGTATTGTAAACCCAACTTGTAAACTCAATCATTTTGGAAATATGGTGGTACCTCCAAATGGACAATTATTTAGACACTTGTATAGTTTTTAATATAATTCAGTCATTAATCTTTCTCTAAATATTAAGCTGTACTGTTACTTGAGAAAGACTGCCAACAGAACTGGTGGCTGAATAACTCATATATTATAAAACTGTGTCTGTTTGTTTTAATAGTGTTAAGTCATCTTAAGACATTCATTTTTAAAAGGTATTTATAAACCAAGTTACTCAAATACATGTTATCTCATATTTCTATGTATAGTAGATGTGTCACTAGTGTTAATGATAATCACTAATATAATGCCAAGTTTTCATAAAATATAAAGTTTTCATGAATATTGGTACATTTGTGAAATCCTCAAAAGTTTTAGTTTTGAAATCTGCTCTTCTGGCTTAGGGACTCCAGGCTTTAGATGCTAATTTCTATTGGTCCTGTACTATTTACATAGATTTTGCATACTGTAAATAATATATGGAAAGAGAAAGAAGTATTGGCTCATATGCAACTTATACAATATTAATAATATAATCTTTCCTATTGCATTTGTTCTTTCAGAAATTTTGATATATAAGGATTGAGGTATAAAAGTATAAGGCAACTACTGGCAATAAATAATGCTGAAAAAATGCTGAAAAATATGATCAAACACATGTATTTTATGTTATCACCCTCCCAGTTCCTGTTGGTTGCATTTCAGCAGGGATGGTGAAAAGAAAAAAGTCATATACATTACCATTTAGTTTTTCAGGAAATTCTAGTGGCAGTTTGGCAATGAATTTTTTTACATGTTAGAGAGAGAGAAGGCTTGAATTTCCCCTGGATAAAAATGGATATTGCCAAAGGAAATTAGACTTAAGTTGCTGTCAAAAGTTTGAGTCAACAAAGGCTGCCTGTAGGGACAAGGGCAGCCTGGGATAAAAAGGCTAAAGGTGTACTACCTGGGATATGCTTGATAAGAGGCTCAGCAGTGGGACCCCAATTTGAACTGAACATAACAATGGTTCTCATAGCCAAAATTTCCCAAAAAGTCTTGGCATCTTTTTGACATGTCACCATGTATCAAAGAACTAGATCACAGACTGAGTCCAAAGTCAGTGGTAAGAAAAAACAAAACAAAAAAGACAAATAAAAAAATTATCCATATGCCTAAAAGTACCAACTCTTTCAGATTTGCATTTTGCATAATACATTGTAGCAATCATACAACCAAAGAAGTATTCTACTTTGAAGACTGAATAATAGATACCCTATTTTTCTTTAACAAGGAGTTCTTCCTGATATTCTTTTAATCAGACTGTCAATTTCTCCAGGAAGTTTTTCTACTGTTGAGTACCATAGGCTCCGATAATGAGCCATACCAACTTGTTAACAAGAAAGAAAACACATTGAAAATGAGTGTGTTTACAGTATGTCACCAATTTTCATATGTTTTAATTTATTTTGATAAAATAAAAACTTCAGCGGAATTAAAGTTAAGAGTTTAATTGATCAATGAATGATTTGTGAATGGGACATCCCCCAGAATCATAGCAGATTCAGAGACTCTGGGAATGCATCATGATCAGAACAAATTTATAGACAGAAAAAGTAAAATGACATACAGAAATTAGAAGTGAACAAAACTTAAGTCATCAATGCCACTATCACAACCATACATGTACTTATTTGGTCTTGAAACCCACTGGGAAATACTAGAGCAATGATTTTTGCAAATGTAGGAACAAGGATTTGAATAGAGGGTACCTCCTTCTGTTGGAGCATCCTGTTTACAGGAGAAAACCAAAACCTGATCTGTTCTAGGCAGAGTTAGCATGACCAAATTCACTTTAGTTTGGTTTGTTCTGTTGGGGCCTAGTGCATGAACTTAGTCCAAAAGAATGGCTTCTCATAATTTTGTTTTAAAAAAAAATCCTCCTTTTTTGTCAGATTCTCACCTAGGTGAAAGTGTGACCAGAACTTAGGGCCTTAGCATCATTCTCAGTTACCATTATTTTGGGTTTCCAGTCTCAGCACTTCATTCATTGGTTACAGTGTCCTCATGGTTGTACATTTCTTTCAACTTTTGTCATTCCAGTTAAAGACAGACCATTTGATATTCTACAGGGGGCTGCACGCAAACATTTAAAACCTTTGAGAGAATACAGTGCACTGTGGGAACTATTATTATTACTATCAGGAGGATAATAGCATGAGTTTGGAGTATGCTCCTTACTCACGATCCCCATAAACTAAATCACCTAAAATGAAAAGATGAAAGAATGAGTTAGAAAGGGAGTCTACTTGCTTAACTGGGTGATCTTTTTGTTAATCTCCTACAGCTGTCTCTGTTTAATGTTCATTTGAAGTAGTTCTCCATAGGCCACAAGTGCCAGCAGCTGCCCAGCTAATTTTCTGTTCAGCCAATTCTATTATTTAGCATAACTTTCACAAAAGAATTTAAAGTCTGTTGTGTGGCCATAGCCTTTACAGTAGAATCTGCTACAGAGCCTATTATGAGGAATACATTTCTGACCGTTGCCTCTATTATTTCAAACCATAGAAAAAGGACATAACAAATCATGCCCTTCTACAAGAGTGAAGACCTCCTGGCAATATTTTCTTTAACCCATGATGTGGGTAAGAGTAGTGAATCAATGTTCTGTTTCTGATTGATTATGGAGAAAAGTATATACTATTAAAGTTTCTCACCTGAATTGGGCCTTCAAGGGATGGGGGCAGAAAAATTCTAGCCAGAAATGTGAAAGTCCCCAACAAAACCTTACCCTCAAGTCAAAAAACCTAAAACCATGCCCAAAAGTGAGAAAATGTTGCCTTTTCCTAAACTACTCATGGCCTGCCCCACCTCACATCCTGTGCCTATAAAGACCCCAGACTCAGCTAGCAGAGAGGAGAAGCAGCTGGATGTTAGGGACTAAGGCTGGACATCAGAGAGAAACAGCTTGACTTCTGAGGGACAGCTTGATGGTGTAACTCCAAAGAAGAATCTGGAGGGGAAGATTCTTCAGGGGAAGATTATCTGCTTACCTCATACCCTTTTCAAGTCCTTTTCTGCTGAGAGCCACTTTCATCAGCAATAAATTCCCCTGCATTTACCATCTTTCAATTTGTTCATGTGACCTCAGTTTTCCTGGACATCAGACATGAACCCAGGGGCCACAAGTGGGGATACAAAAGGCTCTCACACTAGCCCTTCACCCTCACTGGCAGAAGGCAGCTGCCTCAAGCATAAAAGTAGAGGACCCACTGAGCTATTAACACTTAAGCCGTCTGGGGACAGCAGAGCTAAAAGAGCACTGTAACGTGCCATCTGGGGGTTAAGGAGTCACAGGCACCCCCACTAGATGATGCCACAGGGCCCACATGGAGTTTGCTCCTGCCAGCACCTAAAAGCACTTGCTGTGGTTCCTGTACCCACTTACCTACATGCTCCCTCCTGTGAAGGGTGGAACACACTGGGTATCAGTGAGTGGAGTTTGTTCCTGCAGGCGCATAAGCTGCCAACTTGTTCCAGTGCTGTGCACTCCAGTCCCGCCTCATTTACTCTGACATTTCCTCCTGCAATGAATTGAGAGTGGCAGGCTGAGTAAAGGAGGCAAGGAGGCACCCCTGTCGCAAGTCCCAGGAATGGGTAAGAGAAAGCCTGCTTCAGTTATAGGTTGGCATTTGCCTTATTTGAACACAGTTTGAACACTCAGCAGTGTATGAGTGGTTGACGTATAGCTGCTGGGATTAGCCAATACTCAGCTGTTGTTACAGGTGCATACTCCTAAGTTAGGTTCTCAATCATGTCTACCTATTAAGTTAGGATATAGTTCATTCACAAGGACGAAAATATAGAACTATGAAATCTTTGTCAGGCCATATTTAGTTTTTATTAACACTTTAAATGTGCCTTAGGATCATCATCAAATGAGATATAGCTTGGTGGTGGAGTTCTGAGCTGTAACCTAGTTAGATAAGCAACAGCTTCTTTAATAGCTAATTATATGTTTAACGTTTATGTATATTTTTTAAAAGAAAGATTTCAAGGCTAAATACATTAGAAAATTACTTGAAATAAAACTAGGAACAAAATAGGTTTACTCACATGAATAAAATAAACATTAAAAAGAATGTCAAGAATCAGTGATTATAAGTAAAAATCTATGTACAATATATCTAAAAAATAAGCAGATGCTAATAACTGATGTTAACTGTTTTGTCCAAATAAATTATTTTATTAAAATAGTTTATTCTTCATTTCTAAGAGACGTGATTTGTACCTTAACAAAGAAGTGCCAATAAGTATCAGAGATTACACATGTCAAAACCAATTTACTGTAATTAGAAAAAAAAAACAATTTGATACAATTTCCTTATGTTTCTGGGATTTCTATATTTTGTTTAATACATTTTTTGAAGTTTTAATTGCATGTAAATTGGCTCACTTTAGTGAATGATTTTTTATTCATTCATTCTAGTTTTCTCTGTTCCTCTCCAATTTCTTTTCTTAATTATATTCTGTGAAATGAAACTCAACTAGATATTGTATGCTGTGAAGCAGAGCCAATGATGCCAAATATAATTTCAACCTTATTGTCTATTCCTAATGTATAATTTAAACAATTAACCTTTTATGTTGTTGTGAAAACCTGTTACCAGGATAAATTAGTATGTCTGTAGAAAATTGCTTTACTTTTCTGATTCTTCTCTCCCTAAAGTGTTCACCTAATATAATTAAAATACATTTTTTTTTTCTTATTGGAACAAAAACAAAAGCAAAAACTTAATATTATGAATTACATATTTATCAGTTATCAATATAATGGAATAAATTATATTAATCATTCAATTTACATTTCCAAAGTTTCCTTTGTAAGAGACATGTTGTAAAGGAATGCATTCTGTTGATTTGATTTAAATATTACATTTTTAATGAAAATTTTAAATAAATATTTTGGTCATTTTAAGATATTAGCCAATCAGAGAAAACAAGCCTTATAAAAATTCACATGTTAAATAATTATAGGAGAACACAGAGTGAAATGACTTCCCCACATTTAGTAAATTTTTAATTTGTAATAAGAAAAAACTCAAGAGGAAAATAAGCTGGGTTTAGCATAGCTCAAAGTCATCTCAACATTTATGTACAATAGATGTTTCTTTGGCAAAGCAGTTATTTTGGGTCCATTATTATTTGCATTTCAATAGATTGTATTTTAATATCCAGAGCAAGTTATACTTAAAAGGAAGTAGTTATTTCATTTTTCTATTATCATTACAAATACCATCTTTAGTGGAAAAAAAGAGATAAAGAGATCTAGACAAATGGTCATAGAAAACGTTATCTTAAGGTCAGGGAGTCAATCTGCTATGGCTTCCCAGAGAGGGCTGAACCTCTTCAAGTGATGTCAAGATGATAACTCTGGACAAGTTGAACCCATAAAAGTATAGGATAAGAAAGTGGTGATAAGACTTCAGTAAAAATTTTACATTAAATCTTGCCTCAAAATCTAGACATGTACTGTTTTGTGGAATTAGGAGTATGAATAGAAAAAGGCAAGTTAAAGTTTTTCAAATTTTGCTATTTATGTAAAACATTTTTAAAGAATGCTATAATTCTATTAATTGCTTATTTTAGTATTAAAATACAGAGATTTGTATAAAATGCTGAGTACAAATACATGCTATATTTTAATTTTCATGTTAAGAATTTATACAGAAACTTTGGAGAAATATTTAAAGTTGATTCTTTCTGTTATTAGATGTCAGAGGTTATGATATAAATGAAAAATGATATTAAAATCAAGAGTTTTTAATTTCATTTTCATTTGCTTTTACTTTTAATAGTATAATACATGTTTGAAGCTTTCTCCAGAGAAATGTGTGTCATAAATATGCTACTTGCTCTTAATATTCTCATATCAATGGATTTGCATAATGCCAGCTATTCCTTTATTAAAATTGTTTCAATGCTTATGTAAGATAGCAAAGTACTCAAGGCAGTAAGGAACTGAAGCTTCTTATTGTGCATAATATAGGTAGAGCTGAGATATTAAAAATATTTTACTTAAATTTTAAAACATTTAAAAATATATTTTGATTTTGAAAAATAAGACATATTTGGATAGAACCAAAGTTGTAATCTCCAGCAGATTTTTAAAAGACATAGGATATGTACAAAATTCTTAATGCTGTATGTCAAAATGTGTGATCTTTTTACAACTGCACACATACTTTGTGTCTGTGCATTGGAAGGGGCGGGGAGAAGTAAATGAGTGAATCAGTGGGCCAGGGAAAGAAAGGAAAAGAGACAGTTCGACAATATTTAAACTTTCAATGGATTGAGTCTTTGGTACAAATAGGGTTAAGATAAGTGTGTTATTTCATATCTAAGGCATTCAGTAAGAAATGAATAAGAAAATCCATATTTTGAATATAAATATCCATTTTAAAAGTCAAGTCAATAAACTGTTGTGATGTACTTATTAATCAACTAAACAAATGAAATACTTTTAAAAATCACATCCTTATTCAACAAATTTGGAGTATGATGAAAAACAGCAAAATTTCACTTTGAAAGAAAACAAAAGAAGGGAGAGTAATACTGAAGCTCACCATATGCAACTAAAGGGAAAACTAGGGTGACAAAAAAATGATAATTATTTTGCAGTCATTACTGAAAACAAAAAAAAGCATACTATATGCCAGACTACAAACAAGCTATTGATATAACACTCCTGCAGTATAGAGGAATCTGCTGGAATTCATTTTTCTGTTGACAATGGCAAGCAATATAATAGTTTGTGTAATTGGGTAATTCCAGGTTTGGTGAGCCTTGCTTGCTGTAAAATGATGGGCAGGTAGCTAATGCTTGTTAACATTATTTCCACACACAATAAAATGTATGGGTTTAAAATTGAGGTTGTGAAGAGAAAAGCCATTCTTGTTAAATTCTGGCTTTAGATATTTAACACAGATTTAACAAGTGTTTTTTTTTTTTTCTTTTGAGACTGTCGCTTTGTCACCCAGGCTGAAGTGCAGCGGCACAATCTTGGCTCACTGAAACCTGTGCCTCCAGGGTTCAGGTGATTCTCCTGCTTCAGCCTCCTGAGGATCTGGGACTACAGGCACATGCCACCACTCCTTGCTAATTTTTTAATATTTTTTGTAGAGTAGGGTTTTCACCATGTTAGCCAAGATGGTCTAGATCTCCTGACCTCATTACCCGCCCACCTCAGCCTCCCAAAGTGCTGGGATTACAGGTATGAGCCACCACGCCATGGCAACAAGTTTTTACAAGAGTACCAAAATCATTATATCTTGTAAAATGTCCTATTTTGCAAGAGATCTTTAAAAATTATTTTCCACAAAAGTTATGGGAAAAAGTAGTGGGAGGTATCTTTATGAGGTAGAGGAGCAATTTAGATTTTCCTATCATGAGATATTTATTAATTAATGTGTTAATTCATACAAAAATGCCAAATAGTGTAAGATCAGATTGACAGTCCTAATGATTGAGGTTAAAATGTATATAACTATATGCCGAAGAGCAAAAGTTCTGACCAAACAACATGACCTAAATGTTTTCCGAACAATATTCCTTTTCTGAAAATGACACTAAGATTCTTACTAAGATTGCAGAATATTTTGGGGCAGAAAACATGAAATAATTAATGATCTGCATGGTTTTGTTAAATAAAACTTTTCAGAAGCCTAATAAAATACCATTTGTTAAAATATTGACATTATCAGGAGTATAGTACAATTGATTGTAGATGGCCTTCTTTTTTCATCAATCAATTTGTATTTGAAAATTTAGGATGTAGCATTACAATTGATTTGCCATCTTATTGGTGGTAATACATTTAAGTTATGACATTTCTATAAACAAAACATTAGTCATTTTTCTTCCACATTCAAGAATAGTGAAGAATAATGCATGTTATAAGAAAATTCCCAATCCATGTTTTGAATATAGTTTGAATGTAGTTTCCTTATTATCTTAATTCAATTCATCAGTATATATACACATATATATGTTTATATATGTATACACATATATATTTATATATGTATACATGTTTATATATGTATACATATAAACATGTGTGTATACATATAAATGTGTATATCTATGAACATGTATACAAATGTGTATATATACATACATGTATATTATTTTATATAAATATATAATTAAATTCATATAACATTTTGAAACATAATTTTTATACAACTTTAAAATATCTAATTCTTATATTGTCAGGAATTTAAGGGAAATGTATCAAAGAAGGTAAATATTCAGTGGTCTATTTGGACAATTTGTTCAGGCTCTAGCTTTGCAATTTTGGAAACTTGTTTTTACCAACCATAAAGGGTTCTCTTTGAACAGTCTCAAACCATATAAATCAAAAAAGATCATACTATGAATTAAGATGTCTAATTATTTTTATATTATAATATCATATGTAATAAAGTAGGTTGAATACACTGGTATAAATAATCTTCTGTAAAAGAAAAAGTCCACCAGAATCATTGTTCTAATATGAAGGCTGCTAAAATATTACTTTTGGGTGTGTCTGTGAGAGTGTTTCCAGAAGAGATTAGCATTTGAATCAGCAGAGTGAGAAAAGATCTCTCTCACCAATGTGGGTGAACATCATCTAATTACTTGAAGGTCTGAATAGAAGAGAAAAGTGGAGGAAGGGTGAATTTGCTCTCTGCTTGATCTGGGATACCTATTTTTTCCTACCCTCAGACATTGATGCTCCTTGTTCCCAGGGCCTTTGGACTTAGAATGAGACTTAGACCATTGGCTTTGCTGGTTGTCAGGCCTTTGGATTTGAGTTGGAATTATAGACATTCCCAAGCTTTGCTTCTAGCTTGCAGAGGGCACACTATGGAGCTTCTTAGTCTCTATAATTACATTATTATAGAGAGATACATAGATAGATAGATAATTACATATTATTGTAGAAACGTAAAGAGACAATGTGTGATTCAGCACTCTCTTTTTCTAATCTCCTTTCAAGATCGTGACTGCACCAATGTCAGAAATTTGAACAAACACTTCCTATTCTTTTTCCCTTTCTTCATGTGTGCTCATGTCTACAAATGCACAAATATATGTGTGCATATATATATATACACACACATATAAAAGTATATCATACACAAACACAGAACAAGGCCTTTATGCAATGATAATCATCAAATGCTAATGAGTATTTCTAAATAAAGAGGTATTTTTAAAAATGTAATGTTTTGGGCTTTTATCTTGCCTGATGTTTTTCATTAAGGGAATAATGTACTCATTTTTAATTAAAAGAAGAAAGTTATGATTTTTCTAAATTAAAGAACAAAGCCTATAATAGATGGACTGCCTGGTGGAGAGTAGCAGCAGTGTGTCATGTATTAAAACACTAAAGATGAAGATAGAATAGGAAGAAGTAGCAGTGATCTCAGAAGTCTAGAGGGGCGATGCTCTATCTATCTATCTATCTATCTATCTATCTATCTATCTGAGAACACAAACATAAATAAAGCAAACATTGACCGAACTGAAGGGAGAAATAGCAATACAATAGTAGCAGGATATTTAAATCTTCCACTTTTAATATTAAGCAGATCAACATGACAGAAAATTAATAAACAGTGGACCTGAACAGTGGATCAACCACAATTTAATGAAACTGGGAATCAGTTGCAGAAGGAAACAGGGAAATTCACAAATATGTGAAATTTAAACTATTTTTTGTCAACCAATGGGTCAATGGAAAATTTAAAAGGGAAATTAGAAAGCATCTTGAGGTGTAAAAGTAAAATGAATATACAAGACAGCAAAACTTGTGGGATGCAGCAAAAGCAGTGGTAAGCAGTACTAAGAGTGAAGCTTATGGCAGGAAAACTTATAAGTAAAAGGGAAAGATCTCAAATAAACAATCTAACAATACACATTAAGAAACTAGAAAAAAAAGAACAAATTAAGCCCAAAGTTAGCAGGAAGAAGGATATAATCAAAATTACAGCGAAAATTAATGAAAGAGAGATTAGGAAAACAATAAAAAAATCAATGAAATAAGCTTTGGTTGTTTGAAAAGGTAAACAAAGTTGACAAAAAATAGACTCAATAGACTATTTTTTTCTTTCTTTTTTTATTTTCCTCTTTCTTTCTTCTTTCTTTCTTTCTTTTTCTTTCTTTCCTTCCTTCTTTCTTTTTTTTTTTTTTTTTTTGACAGATTCTTGCTCCGTTGCCCAAGCTGGAGTGCAGTGGCACAATCTCAGCTCACTGCAACCTCCGCTTCCTGGGTTCAAGTGATTCTCTTGTCTCAGTCTCCAGAGTAGCTGGTATTGCAGGCTTATACCACCACACCCAGCTAATTTTTATATTTTTAGTAGAGATGGTGTTTCACCATGTTGGCCAGGCTGGTCTAGAACTCGTCACTTCTGATGATCCACCCACCTTGGCCTCCCAAAATGCTGGGATTACAGGTGTGAGCCATCATGCCAGGTGTAGACTATTAAAAAAGTGCACTCAAAGAAATAATTCAGAAATGAAAGCAATAACATCGTTATAAATGATGCTATAGAAATAAAAAAGATAATAATAGATTTCTATGAATAATTATTCACCAATAAACTGAATAACTGTCAAGAAATGAATAAATTCCTAGAAACCTACAAGCTACTAACACAGTAATATAAAGAACAAGGAAGTCTGAACACATCTATAACTAGAAAAAAGATTGAAATAAGACCAAAAACCTCCCAAGGAAAAGCCCAGAATCAGATGATTTTACTGGTAAATTTACCAAAAAAATTTGAAAAAAATTTATGTCAATCCTTCTTAAAGTAATCTAACGTTAACAAGAATGGTAACCTTTTGAACTCTTTTTATAAGTCAGCATTATTGTGATACCAAAACCAGATAAAGATACTGAAATAAAGAAGAGAAAAGAAACCTACAGGCCAATTTCTCTGATAAATTTATGCAAAAATCTTCAACAAAATAGCAGTAAATTAAAAAAAGAATCATACACCATGACCATGTGGGATTTATCCATGGAATGCAAGAATGTTTCAACATATGCAAATCAATTTATGTAATACCCCACATTAACAGAGTCAAGAAAAAAAATAACATAAAATTCCCAACAGATGCATTTTAATTTCAACACTGTTTCATGATAAAACTCCTGACTTAGTAGGTGTAGAACAAGTGTTACTCAAAACTATAAAGCTCATTTATGAGAAGTTCACAACTATCATCATAGTCAATACCAAAACTGAATTTTTTTCCTCTAAGATCAGAAACAAGAGGAGGATACCCATGATCTCCACATTATTATTATTAGTAGTAGTAGTAATAGTGTTAATAGTATTTTGAGACAGGGTCTCATCCTGTCACCCAAGCTGGTGTGCAGTGGCACAATCACAGCTCACTGCAGCCTTGACCTCCTGGCCTCAGGCAATATTCGAATATAAGCCTGCCAAGTAGCACAGACTATAGGCATGTGCCACAATGCCAAGCTAATGTTTAAAATTGTTTGTAAAGCTAGGGTCTCACTATGTTGCTCAGGCTGGTCTCAAACTCCTGGGCTCAAGCAATCCTCCTGCATCAGCTTCCTAAAGTGCTGGGATTACAGGCATGAGCCACCATACTCAGCTACTATCTCCATTTCTATTCAATATTGTACTAAGAGAAACAACAGGATTTGAATTTGACAAAGAGAAGTAAATTTATCTCTGTTTGCAGATGAAATAATCTTCTATGTTGGTAACACTTAAGATTAACAAAAAATTGTTAGAACTAATAAAGAAATATAGCAAAATGTCAGATTAAAAAAGGAACATGCAAAAATTAGTACCATTTCTCCACACAAATATTGGAAAAAAAAGAAAAAAATCTCACTTAAAATAGCATGAAAAGAATAAAATAGTGTAAAAAAGTTCATTTTTCTTTGCATTCTCACTAACATTTGATATACACTTTTTTTCTTTTTGATAATAGCCATTCTAACGAAGGTAACATAAGATCTCATTGTCTTTTTGATTTGCATTTTCTCGATGATTAGAGATGCTGAGCATTTTTTCATATAACTGTTGTTCACTTGTATGTCTTTTAAGAACTGTCTATTCAGATCCTTTGCCCGTATTTTAATTATTTTTTATTTTTCTGTGGAATTAAGTTCCTCATATATTCTGGACATTAGTCCTTTGTTGGATGAATCATATTCAAATATGTTCTCATATTTAATCAGTTATCTCTTCATTCTGTTATTTCCTTTACTGTACAGAAGCTTTCTGGGTTAATAAAAATCCCATTTGTCTATTTTTGCATTTGTTGCCTGTACCTTCAGAGTCTTACCCATAAGTAAAATCTTTGCCCAGATCAATGTCCTGAAGCATTTCCCTCTTTTTTTTTTTCCACAGTAGTTTTATAGTTCCAGCTTTTATATTTAAGTCTTTAATCCATTTTGAGTTTATTTGCATACTGATGGAGGGAATGCAAATGGAGCAGCCTTTATAAAATAGAATATGGTGATTTATCTAAAAATTAAAAGCAAAACTACTATATCACATCAAAAAACTGAAACCAGAATCTCAAAAGATATCAGCATTACTATGTTTATTGCAGCATTATTTACAATAGCCAAGATGTAGCAAAATAACTGAAATGTCCAATGACTTTTAAGTCCAATGGATTTGAAAATGTGATGTATACATATATTCGGTCAGTGGCTGGGTGTAGAAAAAGAAAAATGGGAAATTGCTAAGCAACAGGCATAAAGTTTCAATTATGCAAGATTTAGAAGCTCTAGAGATCTGCTGTATAACACTGTACCTACTTTAAAAAAATACTGTGTTGTATACCTAATTTGCAAAAAGTGCAGATCTCACATTGTGTTCTTAGCACAATAAAATAATATTTTTAAAAATCCCTAAAAAGTACAAAATACTTTCACTTGTAAGTGTAAAAAAGAATATCACAAAGACTAGAGCAGAGTGCATCATACACAAATTACAGGAGACAACAAAGAGAAAATGGGGCGGACTGTAAAAATATATAATAATGTAAATACTGGAAGTAATAACCTTATTTAAATTAAAGTACTAAGTAATTTTCTTTTAATTTCAGGCTAGCTACATTACTTCCTAGTTAGAATGGTGACTGATCATGGGACACATTGCACCGATACTAATGTGCAGCATATGAAAGCTCCAGGCAGGTTTAGTTTACTAGTAAGGGAGGAAGAGCTAGAGTTGGAGTGAAAGTTAGAGCGAGAATGAGTGAAAAATAACAAAATATGCAAATGTCTTAAGAAAATTGCTGAAGTTGAAAACAAAAATACGTTACTAGCATGTCCATGGGGGAATCAGTTACTTAACAAGGAATGAGAACCCAAGTAAGACCATATTCCTTATTTGTAAAATCATAGTTCTTAAGCTATAAAACTGAATTGTCAGAAGGAAGTAGATACACCCCAGACAACTTTGAAATGAAGTCTTAGACCAACAATTTTGTTTGTCATTAAGATGTCAATATAGATAAAGACAAACAAAAGATTATTTTAATGCGGTGTTTTAGAAAACATGTACAATTTTTGAGAAAATACCTCAAGAAAGTACCTCAATTTAGTAAAAATTAAAAATCAGGAGAGATCCAAGATGGCCGATTAACAACAGCTCAGGATTGTAGCTCCCAGTGAAAGCACAGAGAGCAAGTGGACGCCGCACTTTCAGACGAATTTTTGTTGCCCACAGACTGGGAGATTCCCAGCGGAGGAGCCACATGGGTTGCCAGCGCGACTTTTTGGCCAGTGCGGCTGTTTTGCCGGGGCCCAAGCACGGCGCTTCTCGGTGCAGAGTATACGGGACAGGGGGCCCTTTGAGTCTGGCTCGGCTGGTCCCATCCCCACAAGGAGAACAGCAATTGGAAGCGCTGAGGACTGAGAGTTTCACAGCAATCACAGCCAAACCGGGAAGGTCCAGCTCTGTGGGGAAGGGGCATCCGCCAAAGGAAAACTAAGAAACAGAAAAAACTTCATCACCGGGCGGAGAGAGATCCAAGATGGCGATTAACAACAGCTTAGGAGTGTAGCTCCCAATGAAAGCGCAGAGAGCATGCGGACACTGCAATTTCAGATGAATTTCTGTTGCCCACAAACTGGGGGCTACCCAACGGAGGAGCCATTCAGGTCACCAGCGTGACTGTTTTGGCCAGAGCAGCTGTTTTGCTGGCTCCCCAGGATGGCGCGGCACTTCTCAGTTCGGAGTATACGTGACTGGGGGCCCTTTGAGTCTGGCTCGGCTGGTCCCATCCCCACAAGAACAGCAATTGGCAGCGCTGAGGACTGAGAGTTTCACAGTAAGCACAGCTGAACCCGTGAAAGCCTAGCTCTGTGGGGGAAGGGCATCTGCCGGAGGAAAACTAAGAAACAGAAAAAACTTCATCACCAACAAGCCGGACGTCCACTCAGACCCAATCTGAAAGTCAGCAATTACAAAGACGACAGGTGGATAAACACACAAAAATGGGAAGAAACCAGTGCAAAAAGGCTGAGAACACCCGAAATCAGAATGCCTCTCCTCCTACAGGGGATCGCAGCTCCTCATCAGCAAGAGAACAAGGCATGACGGAGAATGAGTGTGATGAACTGACAGAATC
>CAUYLG010067505.1:0-45000 GCA_963573385.1 Cacajao melanocephalus
CTATTTATTTGGCAAAAAAAAAAAAAAAAAAAAAACACTCTACCTGGAGATTTTTCGGCATAGTTCCAAATTTTAAGTTACTTTCTCTTTAAAAGTGAAATTAAAAATTATCCTATCTCCCTTCTTTTTCCTCTCACAAAGATGACAGTTATGTTTGAAAAGCATTGTGACCAATGATATCACCTTAGCATAGCAGGATCTGGGAAGGGGCAGTGGTTGACAGGGAGAAACTAAAATAGCCACTGTTGTGTCAGTCACTGTAACAAATTCTATATATGCATGATTGTATCTAGTACTAACATCTCTGTGAAGTTGGTATTCCTATTGATTACATCTCATTTTAAAGGTGACAAAGTGATGCTAACAGATTTTTAACTATATTCCTAAATTCACATAACTTACTGGCTAAGCTTAAGACGTCAGCATAGGTCTGTACAACATATGAACTCAGGTTCTGCCTACTACATTCTGCTGGAGTGAAACAGGAACTGTGTAGGGAATGCTGGGCTGGGCTTGTTTCCATGATTTCCTTGATATTCTGGCGGCATTTTACCATTTGTTGTATGGTTCTTTCTCTAAGTTGAATTTGTTTGAAAGTAAGCCACATAAATTAATTCAAAGTATAAAAGGGATTTACTGGGAGAGAACATAGAGAACAGGTTTCTAACCAAACTCAACAATAGGGTAATGAATATCTGGGTCACATGCAAATGGGAAATAAAAATCAAAACCCAAAATTATATTCTCTATCCTTGCATGTGGTCTCTCTCCTGCCTAATTTTTTTATATCAGCTGTTTTCTCCTTCAGTTCATCTTCTTTTCCCAGTGTACAAATAACTAAACAGAGCTATTTATCTCTACTACTGTGATCTTCCAGATTTTTTGCTATCAAGTGAGGTAGCCACTAGTCACATATCACTATTTGAACTTAAACTAATTAAATAAGATAAAATAAAATAATCAAATTATCTATATTATTAGTCACATTTTAAGTTACCAACAGCCACATTTATATCATCAAAGAAAATTCTGTTAACAGTGACCCATATATTCTAGTTCTTCTTTTCCCATCGTGTTTTTTGTAATTTATTTGTCTCCTGGTTCTAATTCTCAATTCACTGTAGACATTTCATGCAAGCTCCTGATCCTGTGCCAGAATTTGATATATTTCCCTGGTCCAATCATTCTGGAGTAGGAAGAGAAAGATCCACTGTCAAATTTGCAGGGGATGTGGACAGGGGAGCAATGTTAGGTACTCTATCTTTTCTCAATTTTCTAGATACAATGTCCATATTGGAGAGGATTATAAGTTATCCATTACTATTAAATTTTCCCTTATAAAGGAACATGGGCCTTGATTTTTAAATTCATCTCATTCTTCCTGTTCTTGTAAAATTTTTATTAGATTAGAAATTGGTAACTAGTAGATATATAGTTATGTTAGAAAAATTCCACAATATCTCCTCTGATATTGCTTTTACAACAAAATTAAATAAGTAGTTCAACAATAGAACATGTAGAGCTGAAAATTATTTTACCAGAAGGAAAACATTTCCAACTATATTGGGAAAGCCAAAACAATTCATTATTTCCTTGTTTTACCTCCCTATGTAATTTTCTCTGAAGTTACTCTCATGAGCAAACTGCTGTTTAATATTTTTTACTGAAATGTATGCTTGCTCATGATACAAGTGAGGCAGTGTAAACTTATTTTTCAAACTACAACTACAAATGTCAACTCATCTACCCAAGAAGCAGTGTCAAGGGAGTTTTATTAGCCACATACGTCTACAGACTTGGGTATGATTTACCTATGTCCCTGTGGACAACACATTTGTAGGCGCTTCCCAAGGCCACGGCAGCAGATGTTCAAGTGAGAACCCAAAAGGTTAGATTTCACTGGCTATAAGGAAAAGCTGCCTCTGATTCTTGGCAAATGTTATTAGAGATTTTCTTTATAATTCTAAAGAAGGGTTTACGAAAACTTTGTGGACAATGAAAAATTGACACCATAAAATAAAATTCTCCATTAGCATTCTATTTTATTGAGACTTCTGTTAATCTTGTGCTCAAAGTGTCTGACTAGCAGGTATATTATTCTTTAAAACCATTACCTGTAAGTGATCCTATGAGAGAAGCTTGCATAAATGAGTCTATCCCTCAGAGACTTTTACATGTAATTAATGCTTATGATAACTTCGAGTTCTTTGGATAAAAGGAGCTTTTGAAATAAACTGCTTATGATGTTATTAAATTGCTAATGATAGAAAAAAACCACATCTTAGAATGTTATTTGCATGAAAATTGGTACTATAGTTTTAGCATGTGAACAACCAAAGGAAACCCCGTGATATACATGTTTTTATATTCTTGGAATTTTACTTTTAAATTTACATCAATTAATAAATGTACATATTTATGAGGTATATGGTGATGTATTAATAATAAAATGTATAGTGATCAGATCTCTGTCATTAGCAGATCCAATTTTTAGTACTCTGTAATATAAAATTCTTGCTAAAGGTGCTTTTATGTGATTAATATAAATACTATAACCATTTCCCAACTGTAAATTATGTTAATACTATGGGTAATAATCTTGTACATTCTCATTAGGTTGAAATCAAATCATCGAATATCTATTATCACCAATATTTTCCAATATGCTTCAAAACCAAACTTAATAGCAGATAAATTGTTCACTTTTAATAATTACAGAAACAACATTCCATTATGCTAACTCTGTTTTCATTGAAGCTTTCATCCTCTTGAACATAGGCAATTGCAACGCCTTCCCAGCAAGTATCCCTACCCTTCTTATAGTCTCTTTTTACTCCAATCATTCTTTACGCTGTCATTGCCATGACAAGATAAAAAACATCCTGATGCATAAGTGATGGACTCTCAGCTCTGTCTTAGTGTAACTCGGCAGCATTATTTTATTTCTATAATATTGGCTTTTCTCATCTGTAACATAAAAATAATTCTTATCTCTCAATGTTATAATGATTAAATTATGTATTATATGGGAAAACAACATGCATATTATAGAATCAGAGTTGTTCTTTGTAGAGATTTGCAATGTCTACTCACTACCTGTGGATTAGGACCAATCTTCTTGTCAGTGCAGCCTATTCCTGTATTTGATAGTACATCAGCGTGACTACAGTCAGTAATAATTTATTGCACATTTCAAAATAACTAAAAAAGCATACTTAGAATGTTTGTAATGCAAAGAAGTGAACAATGCTTAAGGTGATGGCTAAACCCCCTCTCATCACCCAAAAAATTATACTTCCTCTCTAGGCTTTTGAACACTGGATTCTGACCAAATGAGAAGTACCAATGTGTGATAAAGAACGCTTGAATTTCTTTCACTCTTAACCTCTGGCTTTCTCTGAAGTCACACTTGTAGAGTCTGACCCTTCCATCCAGAATGACCCAGCCCACTATTTCCTTTATGTAGAACTTATCTACATTAGTTTCCACAGACTTTCCTCAAGACATTTCTGAATCACTGTAGCAGAAATCTACCCTCGCTTTTTCTTTATTACTGAGGTCAATAAAACCCAATTCAGAGATGCTACAGCTACTAAGTGAGATAAATTACAATATATGTCCAAATATCATGTGAGGTTTTTTTCCTCGAAAGTAATCTCTTAGAAAATAGGAAGGACTTCATTGTGAGATTTTGTAGTCATTTGTTTTACAGGATATCCTTTAAAAAAAAAAAGAGAGAAATATACATTAGGCAAAACAGTTATTCCTATATCAGGTTACTTACAGAGGTGACTTGACACAGTCAGTAAAATGAGAGCCAAAAACAACAACAACAAAAACCAACAACCGCAGATTTAGTCCGGTCAGGACTTCTGGGAATATGCTCTCACAATTGGAAGTATTCAATATCATTGACAGAAGGGAGAAAACTTTTAAAAGATTGTTTGGAAACTATACAATGTAAAGCCGTTGCACTGTGAAGATCAATCACTCTGAAGACAATTACACCTATGAGAAAAAAAAGATTACAGGAAAATTATTCTCCTAATTTTATGGAAATCAGTGATTTGGGTTACAATTTCTTCCATTTTCATCACACATAATTCATCTTAATCCATTAGATCAGAAAGACTAGGAAACAGACTGTTTTAGGTGATATTAATATCAAAGAGGAATATGAATAGTTTATAAAATGACTTAATGTACTATGAAAAGTAATATTTAAATTTAATATATCATCATGTGTCATTTTAATTATGTGTATAAACAAATCAACAAATTATATAAAATATATATTTTTCTGTATTATCAGAATCCTGGAATGTATTCATTCAAAATGTTCAAAACACTCTTTAATAATTATTCTCAATGGGAAAATAGAAATCACTTTATATTTGACATTATTGTATGGTTAAGATTGCCATATGTTTATAATGTTGTATAATGTTATGTAAAGTACAATATCTGCATCTGAGTGGAAATTTATAAAGTTTCAATTCTCTTTATTCCATGTTTTTCACTTCACCTACCTCTGGAAATTGTTTGTATACTTTATAATATTTATTCAGTTAATTTGTATACTTCATAACATTTGTTCATTTAAGTGACAAATATTTTTAAGCACTTTCTATGTATTACGCATTGTGCTACACACTGGAAATATATTAATATACAAAATAGGAAAAAGGTCCTGCCTCATGACACTTCCATTCCTAATGGGGAAACATTAAAAATAAATAAGTAGATAGATAAATGAATAAATTAAATGCTAGGTGGTAAGAAGAGCAAAGGAAAAAATGCTGGTGGATAAAACACAGAAAGTGCTAAATGTGGGTTTTATTATTTTACACATGGAGGTCATGGAAGGCTTTTGTTAAGGCATCTTTTAAGCAACGTCCTAAAGAAATCAAGAAGGAAAGGCTTGGAAATATCTAAGGAAAGGGCTTTCCAAACAGAGAAAAAAGCAAGTATGAAGCCCAAATGCCAGATATCCTATGTAGCTAGAGCAATGTAATCAAGGCAGAATTAGGAGTTGAGTTTGAGAAGAGGGTGGAGGTGCAATTTATGGAAGGTCTTTGGGCCACTATTAAGACTCCTAATTCCTATTTTAACTTTGAGAGAGAGTAGACATCATTGGATTTTGAGCAGAGGATCACTTTAGTTGCTGTATGGGAGGCGGGTGTGTGTGTGTATGTGTGTGTGTGTGTGTGTGTGTGTCAAAAACAGTGAGACTAGTGAGGAGTCTGTTACAATATTCTGTTAAAGATAATACCTACAAGAAGTGGGAAAGGTTTTGAGAAACAATTTGACCCTGGATTTTATTTTTTATAGGGGAATGTCCATTAATAAAAAGAATATGCTGATTCAGTGGATGTGGAATGCACCAAAAAGAAAAGCATTGAATATAACTCCAAATAGTTGAATGTATAACTTTTATTACAATTATTACAGTTATAGATTATATCCTTTTTGAGACTTGGAAATAATGGCACTGATAAAATCTTTTTAGGTTTTCTTTACCTGCATTAATAAGGGTAGTATATTCTCACTAGATTGAGTTTGTCAAGAATGTTAGTTTAAATGACCATAGTAATTGAAGAACCGTATTCATGGTGTTAAATGAGACTGAAGGAAATTTGGGTTAGAGCATTGGGATGAATGACTGGTCCCTGCTCTAGACAAATCTAAGTTCGAAATATGTTTTTATAATCACTAAGTGAAAATATGGAAGAGAGATCAAAAGCTAGAGTAACAAATTTTGAAATCCTTTTCATAGTTTAGCAGTTGAATAATGTAATGAAATGAAATATCTAGGCCTGGTACGATGGCTTATACCTGTAGTCCCAGCACTTTGGAAGACTGAGGCAGGTGGATTACAAAGTCAAGAGATCCAGCCATCCTGGACAATATGGTGAAACCCCATCTCTACTAAAAATACAAAAATTATCTGGGCATTGTGCTGCGCGCCTGTAGTCCCAGCTACTTGGGAGGCTGAGGCAAGATAATCCCTTGAACCCGAGAGGCAGAGGTTGCAGTGACCCAAGATCGCACCGCTGCACTCCACTCTAGCCTGGCAACAGGGTGAGACTCTGTCTCAAAAAAAAAAAAAAAGAAAGAAAGAGAGAAAGAAAGGAAGGAAGGAAGGAAAGAAAGAAGGAAGGAGGGAAGGAAGGAAGGAGGGAAAGAAGGAGGGAAGGAAGGAAAGAAAAAAGAAATTCCTAGAGACCATTTATAACTGTTACCAGAAAGGAGTCCTGATCCAGATCCCAAAAGAGGGTTCTTGGATCTCACACAGGAAATAATTCAGGGCAAGTTGGAGAATAAAATGTAAGCAAGTTTAGTAAGAAAGCAGAGGAATAAAAGAAATGCTACTCCATACGACTGATGACATGCTAACCCAAGGAATGGATTATTCATGCCTCCCCTTTATAGATCATACAGGGTAAATTCCTGAGATTTCCATGGCATTTCTAAACTGTCATGGTGCTGGTGGGAGTGTGGTAGTGAGGAGGACCATGGGTCACTCTCACTGCCATCTTGGTTTTGGTGGGTCTTTATGACCTGTGTCTTACGCCAATCTCCTGTCTTGTCCCGTGACTTAGAATGCCTTAATTGTCTAGGAATGCAGCCCAATAGGTCTCAGCTTCGTTTTACCCAGTCCCTATTTAAGATAGAGTTGCTCTGTTTCAAAAGCCTCTGAAATAACTAGAAAACAAACACTGAGAATAAAATCTTTGAAATATGCAATGTGTGTGAGGTGATTCATAGACTTAAATTAATGAGATAAATGGAAGGAGAACTAAGGAATAAGGTTATGTATACAAATGAAGAGTTTTATCAAAAAGCATCTAAGTATTGCCAATATGTCAACTCAAAAAGACTTCCAAAGTAAGTGACATAAGACACAAGGGACATATAACAATCTTAACTGTTTTACTCAGGGTTTTTCAGAGAAATAGAACTATTAATAGTAGGAAATAGATGATAGACACATACATACAGAGAGACAGACATACATACAGGCAGATATAATACATAAATACATAGAGATTTATTAGTGGCTTATGTGATTATGCAGGCTGAGAAGTACCACAATCTGTCATCTATAACCTGGAAACCAAGGATAAGCAACCATGTAGTTCTGAGAACTGATGTAAGTCCTAGTTTAGGGGCAGGAGAAGAATAATATTTCAGCTCAGCAGTCAGGCAGAGAGAGCAAATTCTTCCTTCTTCCATCTTTTTGAGGACCTCAATGAACTGCATGATACTCATCCTCATTGAGGAGGGCCATCTGCTGTTTCAGTCTACAAATGCAAATGCTAATTGTTTCCAGCATCACCTTGCAGACACACCCAGAAATAACTTTTAGCCAAGTATCTGGGCACCCCTTGTCCAGTCAAATGGATACAAAAAATTAATCGTCACATTGACCAAATGCCATTGTCAAATATAAATAAAGTAAATACCATTTCCCCATTGAGAAGATTCATTTAAAATTTTGTTGGGTACTTTAATGTTTAAAGTCCAGGGTCCTAGATAATAGTAAGAAATAATTAATTTGTTAATTTAACTATCTACATAGTAAAAATTACTTTACCAACAAATCATTTTTAAATATTATTTATCAAATGTCACAAAATGATAGAGTAGAACATGGATTTTTAGTGTTTTTATGTTTGTGGACAATTTTACTCAGGGGATGTGGGATCCTCCTCTAGCCTCTGATATAAAAATAATCTTGATATCCCCACACTGATTAAGTTGGGGTGACCATGTAGAATGCTTTTGGAAATTCGGGCATATGAGAAAGTTCATTGAGGTGCTTTTGAAAAATCAAAAACCAATGTTCTCCTGAGAAAGGAACATAACACAAGGGTTCCTCTTCCTTTTCCTGCCTTTTGACACAGATGTTTAAGAATATGATGCCCTGAGCACTATCAGCATTTTACGTGTACATGACTTCCTACCTTCCTATCTTGTGGGGCTTAAACCTAAAGACAAAAATCAACATATTTATGAAACAGGAAAAAGACCTAAGAACTTAGGTTTTTCATAACATTTTTGAGCCACTGAACTAGCTCTGGTACTGCAACCTTATGACATTTTGTCATCAAGGTTAACAAATACCCTTGCTGTTTAAGCCACATATAGTCAGACATTCTCTTACCTCCAGCTCAAAATATTTTAAATGATGCAATAAACAAGATGAGAAGTTAGAAAAATGGCAGCAGACTTGACTCAGGCATGGTTTAACACTAGAATGCATATGCTTTTAAATGGGAGTTAGCTGTAAGAAATAAAAAGACAAGTGATGTTTGACATCAAGCAACCGCAAATGTCATAGTTTTGTGAAGTTTCTTAGTTACTATCTTATCACTAATTTGTTTGTTTTCTGAGTAGCTTCCAAGTAGGCAAGTCATAATCACCTAAAGATGCTTGTTAAAATGTAGATTTACAGGCATCATCACTTTCAGAGTTTCAATCCACCAGAGTTTATGAATCCACATTTTAAAGAATCCCAAAGGATTTCTTGTGTAGATTAAAGTTAGGGCTGCCAAGAGATTAACTTAGGGTGTTAATCCCACGGCTCCAAATAGGAAAAACTAAACACAGAGACCTGGGCTCTGTTTAACCCCTCACCTTTCCTGAGCCAAAAAAGTACCTCTAGTCCTGGGTAAAATTAAGATTTCGGTGTCAGCAATTTAGAGAATACGGAGTTATCATCATCGGCAGTTAATGATGGTAATTACTCAGCACTGAGGTACTTTGCGGGCTCAAGAAAGGTGAGGTGCTAAATCTTCCAGTGGGGCTCCAGTTCTCCCCACTTGAAAAGATATGAGAACCAGGAACAAATAGAAATGCAGCAGAGATTTTGTGATCATGGTATCTCCCCTCCTATGTAAGTATGCAGCAGAGATTTAAAGCGAGATGATATTTGAAAAGAAACATGTGTTTTTCATAATTAAATAAAGAGCCAAGTAAAACAAATAGTAATTGAGGCAAAATCAAGATAATTCAAAAATAAAAAATATGTGAAAAAGTACAGATAATCAGCATACGTGACCCCATTTTAAAAATACTAAACAAGAAGACAGATGAAAAAAACGTGAATAGGGAGGGAATTCCATCACCAAAACAATGCCAATACACTACTTCCTGAAAACACTTTTCCTTATATCTAAAGATGACAAATAATTCACTGACGTATTTTGTGTTACTGTATTAATAGAGAAAAATGTGTGGTGGATATTCAAGGCAAAGGAAAGAACTAGTGATTGATTCTACCGCCCATTTCAGAAAGAAAAAATGCTTGAGTGAATAAACAAATGAGTTCATAAATAGCATGTTTAAGATTAATAACTCAACAATAGGTAATTTAAATATAATAATATAAAGCTTGTTTTTTGTTTTTGTTTTTGTTTTTATTGAGACAGAATCTTGCTCTTTCGCCAGGCTGGAGTACAGTGGCAGGATCTCAGCTCACTGCAACCACTGTCTCCCAGATTCAAGCAATTCCCCAGCCTGTCTCCTGAGTAGCTGGTACTACAGGCTCTCATCACTACGCCTGGCAAATTTTTTTTTTTTTTGTATTTTATTAGAGAAGGGGTTTCACCATAGCCAGGATGGTCTCTATCTCCTGACCTCATGATCCGCCCCCTTGGCCTCCCAAAGTGCTGGGATTACAGGCATGAGACCCCGCCCCTGGTCTGTTTGTTTTTTCATGACAAAGTCTTGTTCTGTTGCCCAGGCTGGAGTGCAGTGGCATGATCTCGGCTGACTGCAACCTCTGCCTCCTGGGTTCAAGCAACTTTCCTACTTCAGCCTCCCAAGTAGCTGGGATTACAGGTGCCTACTACCACGCCCTGCTAATTTTTGTATTTTTAGTAGAGACGGGGTTTCACCATGTTGGCCAGGCTGGTCTCAAACTCCTGACCTCGTGATTTGCCCACCTCAGCCTCCAAAGGGCTGGGATTACAGGAGTGAGCAAACACTTCTGGCTGAAAACTTGTTTTAAAAATAATTAAAATTTTGGTTTCAGTGCCTTAGAGGCTAGGGAAATCCTGATATGAGGAAGACCTTTAATCTCATTGTCCTCCTCAGCCATTCTTCAAACTAACCCTCCAGAAGCCCCTCAATAAAATGACTGGAACCCTACAAAAAAAGTTTAACGTTTTAAGGCAGGTGAAAAGAAAATTTAGAAACATAGCAAAAATATTCTGAACCAAGAATGAGCTGTCAATGTATTTCCTAACTGTAGCAGGCAAATGTCAGCTTGATTTTCTTATGAAAACAGAAATATATGCCCTCCTTGTAAAGAGAATATTAGTCAGAACTTGGTCTCTCTAGTAGTTTTTATATAATAAATGAGTTATAAAATAATGCATCATTAATATCCTTGTTTATTCTCAGTTATTAAGGATATTGTAATTTGTGTTTATTTCAGTTTTATCCATATGAAAATCGGTGACCACTAATTAATATTATATTTTACCACTCTGCTTTTCCACATTCTCTTATCAGGAAATTATTCAAGATAGAAATTAAAATATCTCAGATTTTTTTTTAAAAATGCAGAACCCCCTGCAATTTTATTCTTCTAAGCAGTGTTTAGTTCATGACTATCACTCAGCTGTTCAGGACAAAAATACTATTGCTCGATAGATTCTCTGGGATTAGAGTATACTTTTGAAACATCAATATACAGGAGTCTTTAAATGGGTTAAAAACAGACTTGATTGTAGTGGCTCCATTGCAAAACAATGGGCCATCTGTTTCATTAAGTCTTTAACAGTACTCAGTCCTTTACTTCCTCTTGGCTAAATCTGTTTTTTTCCACCCAGAATTGTTGAGTTTCAGCCAGCCTAATTCAGAACCCTCTTCAAGAGTTGTTCTTTTGCTAAATAGATGAGCATCAGCTGCCTCAGCCACTGAATCGCTACCGGAATATTATTGCCTCCCTCCTTTCCACATTCTCCTTATAAGTCTATTTTCTCTAGTAGTTGGAAGCAGCTGACATACATAAATATGAACAAAAAGAATCTTTATATAATATAATGCATTATAAAATACAGAGCTACCCAATAGATACATATTATATATTCACTAGTATATATGTGTGTGTATAAAAAGTGATGTCTCACTTATAATTTCAATGTCATAAACATTCCATGCTTGATATCACTTAGAAATTGTCACCAAAATAATGCCATTGTGCTAGATGCTGTTGATTGTCTTTTCACGATTCTATCAACTTTTCTCTTTCCAAAGAGAATTTTAATTTTATTTAATTAACCACTTCCATTAACTTAGCTATTTGCCTCTGCTTTTACTCCAGAGGTGTTTCTGATTAGATCTTAAAGACCGGCTATTTTACTAGCTTATTTCACTAATAAAAAGATTCAATCCAGCAGAATTTATCACTTGTATATTCAAAAAAATTATAAATGAGATGCTACTGTGCACCAGATACAGTGCTACTGAGCTCTCTAAGCTCTGGGTAGCAAATGCTAGGTAAACCTCTCTTCACAATACCACACTAAATATTCTGTATAATAACACATAGACAGTATATAATGGAACCAATAAGCAAAGTGAAATCTGGCTGGAAAGATAAGGTGGACAGCTTCCAGGAACAAGCTCTTCTATGATAAGTAGGGGTTTTCTAGATGGCTAAATAAGAAAATTCACTGTGGCTGGCAAAAGGAAATGTTCTCCATCATGACAAAGTGCATCATAACATAGTGCATAAAAACGACTGCTTGTAATTCAGTATAAATGTGTCATCAAATATAAAAACAGAGAGGCCATAAATGATGCCTGAATCTAGATCCTGGAGAACTCTGTAAGCCAAGCAAAGAGAATTAACCTTTATCCTAAAGTTTTTAGGCTGAGAATGGACATGAAAGAAAGAGTGGTCACAGGCTATAATAGAGGCACAAAACTTGTTATTATTCAGAGAAGAAAAGAATCCTGGAGATAGAAGAAAGACCAATTTAAAGAATGTATGTGAGATAATTTCAGTGATGTTGGTAGGCAAGTGGATGTAGAAATTAAGAAAATGAAGATTTGTTATTAAATTCTGTTTTTTTGTTTTTGTTTGTTGTTTTTTAGATAGAGCTTTTTATGATACTGTGTGGCCATTAACAGAGAGTTGCAATTGTGTAGGAGAGATTTGTAGAGTGGAAAAATTGTTTCTTTTTGGACATACCAAGTTTGAGATGCCTGTGGTAGATTTCAACAGACAATTTGGTACATAGATTCAAAGTTCAGGAAAAAGCACCATGTCGGAGAGAAGATTTAGGAGTCACCAGCATAAATCATAGTTATAAAAGTCAATCCAAGGAAAGTTGAGAGAAAGAAGGTACTGAGGCTGGGAAACTTGGGACTATCCATACATGTAGGATATAAAGATATAGAAATTCCAGGACAACATTGCCAAGAAAAATATTAGAGAAATGGGAGAGCAAATAAAAACGTGTGATGAAATAAAAATTTTTAAAAATGAAGAATCATCATCATATTGTGGGACTGTGTTAGAGGGACTTCCTGGGGTAAGCTGGGGATATTGTTTAGAGTGCAGAGATTCTCCCACCTCAGTTTGGCTAGGGCCCTTTGTTCAGTGTCCTGCAGCCGGCCAGGTAGAGCGCTTTGTTTCACCTTCCCACCGGGGCAAGCCAGGTAGGGCCCTTTATCTCTGAATTTCCCCAGGCTGGCTCTTGGGAGGGGGCTCTGTAACTCAGGATTATAAAACAAGTAGCGAATCCGGTAATGGAGTTAAAGATCAATCAATCCAGAGGAAGTTTGAAAAAACTCCTTCTTGAATCAGAATATGAATGGGGAGGGAATAACTCAAGGGTAAAAGCCCCAGCCGCCTCTGCCTGGACAGTATCCTCTTTCTGGATCCTCTGCCTGGACCGTATCCTCTTTCTGGATCCCCTTCTATGCAAGTGTGGGAGCTGTCCTTTCACTCTGACTAATAAACTGCACTTTCACATTCTCTTTAGGTCCACAAGTTTTATTTCAGCTGTAAAATTCACAGCGTCTCTGGGGTCCCTTTCCCCATTCTTCCGGGTTAGGAAGGCCAAGAACCAAAGTGTCAGTACAATTAGGCTGCTTCTATGGTGGCCTAGCAGTTAGGATTCCTGGTTTTCACCTAGGCGGCCTGGGTTGGACTCTTTATGTGGGCACCAAGGAATCCAGCTGCAGGTTTTACTCCTCTGGTAACAATATAAAAATTACAAATACAAATTACATAAAAATTAAGAAGTAGCATGATTGAGGAGCAGCAGTATTGGTATTCAGTACTTAATTCCCAAAATGAAGGTAGTTCGTGTCACAAGTTTAAAGGGGATAAAAAAGCAATTATTAATTTGTTTTTAATATCCTCTCTAAGGTAAAGTGAAAATGTAAATTTTTCTATTCTCATGTACTATGTATCTCACAAATTGTCTCCTTGACATCTGACTACAATATCAATCTGTCTTTATCTCTCTTATGATTCTTATCACTATCTCCATGGAATTATAGTGCTCCCTGTAGGTATGTCTCATAGATTCAGCAATCCCATTACTGGGTATATACCTAAAGGAATAAAAATAATTCTATTATAAAGGTATATGCACGTGTATGTTCACTGCAGCACTATTCACAATAGTAAACACATGGAATCAACACAAATGCCCATCAGTGATAGACTAAGGACAATGTAGTACATATACACCATGGAATACTATGCAGACATTAAAAAATGAGATCATGTCCTTTGTAGGGACATGGATGAATCTGGAAGTCATTATCCTCAGCAAGCTAACATAGAAAGAGAAAACCAAACACTACATATTCTCACCTGTGAGAGCTGAACAATGAGATCACATGGACACAGGGAGGGGGACATTGCACACAGGGGCCTGTTGGGGGATGTTGGCAGTGGGAAATATCAACATAAATAGCTAATGCATGCTGGGCTTAATACCTAGGTTATAGGTTAATTGGTGCAGCAAACTACCTGGCTAATGTTTACCTATGTAACAAAACTTCACGTCCTGCATGTATACTCTGGAACTTAAAATAAAATAAAAATAATTAGGTCAACAAATTTGAAAATAAAAGGAATATTTAACTCAAAAAGGTAGGCATACTGCAAGAAGTAAAAACACAGAAACAAAACAAACAAACAAACAAAACAAAAAACATCTTAAATCACTGGGCCTTATGGCTCATGCCTGTAATTGTTTGGGATACTTTGGGAGTCATAGGTGAGCAAATTGCTTGAGTTCAGGAATTCAAGACCAGCCTGGGCAACATGTTAAGATCCTGTCTTTACAAAAAATACAAAAATTAACTTAGTATGGTGGTGTGTGGTTGTGGGTGCCTGTACTCCCAACTACTCTGCAGGCTAAGGTGAAGGGATTGTTGAGCCCTGGGAGGTCAAGGCTGCAGTAAGCCAAGACTGAACCCTGCCCTCCAGCCTGAGTGACAGACCAAGACCTATCTCAAAAAAAAAACCAAAAACAAATATACTTAAATCTTAAGGGTGAGGAATATTACTTAACTTTTTAAAAATTTTTATTTTTACATAATAATTATATATATTTATGGAGTACATATGATACTTTGATACATCCATACAATGTGTAATGATCAAATCCTGTTAATTAGGATACCCATTGCCTCAAGCATTGATTATTTTTTAGAACATTCTAAAAATTTTATTTTAGCTATTTTTATATACACAAATTGTTAACTATAGTCATCTTCTGGTGCTCTCAAACGCTAGAACTTATTCCTTCTAACTGTGTTTTTATACCTATTAACCAACCTCCCTTCCTTTCCTTCTCTTCCCAGTCTCTAGTAACCATTATTGTACTCTTTACCTCCAAGAGATCAACTTTGTTTTTAGCTTTCACAATTGAGTGAGAAAATGCAATGTTAAGTTTTCTGTGCCTGGCTTATTTCACTTAATATAATGTCCTACAATTCTTTCCATGTTGCTGCAAGTGACAAAATTCCATTCTTTTTGAAAGCTGAGTAATATTCCATTCTGTATAGGTACCACATTTTCTTTATTCATTTATCCATTAATGAATAATTAGTTTGATTTCATATTTTGGCTATGGGAAACAGTGCTGCAATAAATATGGACTACATACATCTCTTCCATATACTGACTTCTTTTCTTTTGGATAAATACCCAGTGGTAGGATTGCTGAATCACGTAGTAAATCTATTTTTAGCTAGTTAAAAAACGACCTACTGTTTTCTGTAGTGACTATACTAACTTACATTCTCACCAACAGTGTACTAAGATTTCCCTGTCTCTGCATTCTGGAAAGCATTTGGCTTTTTTTGTGTGTGTTTTTGATGATAGCCATTCTAATTGGGTGAGATGGTACCTGATTGTGGTTTTGATTTATATTTTCCTGTTGATTAGTGATGTTGAGTATGGTTTCAAATACCTGTTGGCCATTCATATGTTGTCTTTGGTGAAATGTCTATTCAGATCATTTATTCCATTTTTATTTGCATTATTTGTTTTTTGTTATTGAGGAGTTTGAGTTCTTTTTATATTCTGGTTGTTAATCCTTTGTCTGATGGATAGTTTGTAAATATTTTCTCCAATTCTGTAGACTGTCTATACCCTGTTAATTATTACCTTTGTTGTGTGGAAGCTTGTTAGTTTGATAGAATCCCATTTGTTTATTTTTGCTTTGGCTGACAGTGCTTTTGAGGTCTTAGCCCTCAAAATCTTTGCTCAGACTGATGTCCTGAAGCATTACTCTTATGTTTTCTTCTAGTAGTTTTATAGTTTCAGCTCTGAAAATTTAAGTTTTTAATGCATTTTAATTTGATTTTGGTATACAGTGAGAGGGATATAGTTTTATTCTTCTTAATGAGAATATCCAGTATTTCCAGGACAATTAATAGTAGAAACTATCTTTCTTCAAAAAGTATATTCTTGGTGCCTTTGTCCAAAATGAGTTCACTGTAAATATATGGTCCTCATCACCACCAATTCTATATTCTATCATATTGAATTATGTGTCTGTTTTTATGTCAGTACTATGCACTTTTGGTTACTATAGCTTCATAATATATTTTGAAGTCTGGTAATGTGATGCCTCCAGCTTTGTTCTATTTGCTCAGAATTGCTTTGGTAATTTGGATTCCTTTGAGGTCCTATACAAATTTTAGTGGATTTTCTATTTCTGTGAAGAATGTCATTGGTATTTTCATAATGATTGCATTAAATCGTAGATAGCTTCTGGTAGTATTAACACTTTAAAAATGTCATTTCTTCCAACCCATAAAATGGGATCTCATTCCAATTTTGGGGGGTATGTCCTCTTAAATTTATTTCATCAATGCCTTATAGTTTTCATTGTAGAGATCCTTTACTGTTTGGTTAAAGCTATTGCTAGGAATGTTTTTTTGTAGTTGTTATAAATGGTGAATTGCTTTCTTGAGTTCTTTTTCAGATTTCTAACTGTTGGTGTATAGAAATACTAACCCTATCTTTGTATTTTGCAACTTTACTGAACTTGTTTTATTAGTTCTAGCAGATTTCTTGGTAGAGTCCTCAGTTTTTTTTTTCTAAATATAGAATCATGTTGTCTGTGAACAATGATAATTTGACTTATTTTTTTTTCTAATTTTGATACCCTCTCTTCTCTTCCCCTGCCTATTAGCTTTGGTGAATACTTTCAGTACGATGTTGAATAAATGCAGCAAAAATGGACATTCTTGTTCCAGATGCTACAGGAAAGGCTTTCAGTTTTTTTATCAGTATGATGTTATCTGTGGGTTTGTCATATATGGCCTTGTGTTGAGTTATTCTAATTCTATATACAGTTTGTTGAGAGTTTTTGTCATGAAAGAGTGTTAAATTTTATTGAATGTTTTTTCAATGTTTATTGAAAGAAACATATAATTTGGTTCCTGTTTCTGTTAATATCATGTATCACATTTATTTATTTGCATATGTTGAAACATCCTTGCATCCCTGAGATGAATCCCACTTGATCATAATGAATGATCTTTTTAATGTGTTGTTGAATTTGATTTGCTAGTGTTTTGTTGAGAATTTTCACATCTATGTTCATCACGATAGTGGCCTATAATTTCCTTTTTAGGTTGTGTCCTTGTTTCATTTCGGTATCACACTAATGCTGGCCTTATAGAATGAATTTGGAAATGTTTTCTCCTCTTCACTTTTTTAAAAGAGTTTGAGTATGTTTGGTCTGGGTTCTTTAAGAGTTTGGTAGAATTTAGCAATGAAGCCATAAGATCCTGGGCTTTCCTTTGATGGGAGTCTTTATATTACTGCTTTAATCTTGTCACTCATCATTATTCTGCTCATGTTTTCTATTTTTTCATAGTTCTACTTGGTAGGTTGTATATGACTAGGAATTTATCTATTTTCTCTAGGTTTCCCCATTTGTTGGCTTGTAGTTATTTGTAATAGTTTCTAATGATCTAATAGTTTCTAATATTTTTGTGGTATCAGTTGTAATGCCTCATTTTGTAATGTATGATTTTATTTATTTGGGTCTTCTCTCTTTTTTACTTAGTCTTGCCAAAGATTTGTCAATTTTGTTTGTTTCAAAGCACTAACTTATTAGATTGTAGCTCTTTTACGTTTTTTGTCATAATTTCATTTACTTCTGATCTGATCTTTGTTATTTGTTTTTTCTAGTAATTTGTTTTTGCTTATATAGTTCCTTGAGGTGCATGATGAGTTTATTTATTTACATCTCTTCGTATTGCTTATTTCTTAACCAATTATAGTTATTGTTTTTAATCCATTTATGCCTAGTGTTCCATTATTGGAACGCTAAGCATGTGGGAGTTATTTATATACTATTGCTCAAGGTCACTGCCAAGGTCTGATTCCAAAAATTCAAAAAATTACACCGTCAGGCATAAATGGGTTAATAATTTGTCTTTCAGTCTTCATACTTTCAATTTAAGTGGTTTACTTAGCTGAATAATAGGTTACAGTGTCCTGAATTTGTTTCCTTTCTTGTACCGGTGAGTTTAACCTTCAGATGTTTCCTTGGTACATGTTAGCATCTATTTCCTACATTGCAAGAACTCTCTTTAGCATTTCTTCTGTTGATGAATTCCCTCAGCTTTTGTTTGTCTGGGAAAGTCTTTATCTTTGTGTTTGAAGCATAGCTATGCTGAGTACAGTATTTGTTGACATTTTCTTTTCCTTCAGCCATGTGAATATAGCATCCCATTCTCTCCTGGCCTGCAGGATTTCTGCTAAGAAATCTGCTCAAAACTATACTGACATTCTGTTTAATGTAATGTGTTTCTTTTCTCTTGATGCCTTGAATATTTTTTTTCTTTTTCTTTGATTTTTACTAATTTATTTATGATTTGCCTCAGGAATTTCTGAGGGACTATGTTAAAGAAACTTCTCTTCACGGGTGAATGAGGGGTATGATTTCAAAGACAGGAGTGTCCTAGCGCCACACCTCCATCCGGAAACCAGAGAGGTTTCAAATGTAAAGTTATTAGGGAAAGCCAGGTAGGGCTCCTTTGTCCCAAAAATCCCGCTGAAAGCTCTGGGAGGAGGAGGGGTCTCTGTAACGCAGGGCTGTGGACCAAGCAGCCAATCCGGTATCAGTGTCAAAGAACAATCACTCCAGAGGAAGTTTGAAAGAACTCCTCTCATTGGACGAGAACATGAGGCGGGACTAACTCAAGTATTAAAACTTCAGCTGCCGCTTACCTCAATGGGTATCCCTCTCTGGATTCCCCTCCCACAGCAGTGTGGGAGCTGTCTCTCTCTCTCTCTGTCTTTCTCTCTGTCTAATAAATCACTCTCCCACAAAGGTCTTTGGGTCCACAATATTTATTGGAATGGTAAGCTCACCGTGCCTCCAGAGCCCCTTTTCCCACTCTTCTGGGTAAGAGAGGCCAAGAACCTCTTCAGAACTGTGAGCCGGGGATGCTCTCCCGGTTACATTTCCTCTTTGGGTTGAATTTAATTTGTGACCTCTGTGCTTCCTTTCCCTCTATGATGGTGCCTTTCTTCAGATTCAGGAAATTTTAGCCATTATTTCTAATACATATTTTTTAGACGTTTTTCTCTCTTGTCACCTTTGAAATTTCTATTATGTACAGGTTAGCTCATTTGATAGTGTCACATAATTCTCATAGGCCTTCTTTATTTATTTTATCTTTTTGCTCCTCTGTTTGAATAATTGTGTATATTTTATCTTCGTGCTGCTAATTTTTTCCTCAGTTTGATCAAGCCAGTTGTTGAAGCATTTTAATGAGTTTTTCGGTTGTTATTGTATTCCATATGTCTAAATTTTCTATTTGGATAAAATTTTTCTATTTGTTTGTAAAATTTCTCATTTTTTTTCCTGGATTGTGTTCCAAACTTTATTTAACTTTCTACCCACACTGTTGTGATTTCCTGATCTTCTTTGAGAGGGTTATTCTAAAATCTCTGTTCAGTACTTCATAGACTTCAGTATTTCAGCTCTTCTGGGTCTCTTCTTGGAGCTTTGTTGCTTTCTTTTGGTGGTATATTTCCCTGAGCTTTCACCACTCTTGTATCTTACACTGATGCCTGCACATTTGAGGAGACACTCACCTCTTCCAGTTTTTGCAGTTGTTATTTGGTGGTGTTAGACTTTTGCTGTATAACATCAAAACTTAAATGCTGGCTTGTTGTTTTCTACCATTCTGGAGAAGACTAATAGTGAGCACTGTAACTAAAACACTGCTCTGGAATTAACTTGTTGCCCTACCATTATTTCCAGGACTGGGGAAGACTTACAGTGAACACTGGTACTTGAACATCACTACAGAACTAACCTGCTGCACTGATGTTGTTTCTCAATGTTAGGAAGACTTACAGTGAGCACTGAAAGCTGAATGTTGTCCAAGAACCATATTGCTGTTTTGCTTTTGTTTTCCAGACTGGGAAATATTTAGCAAGGACTTGAACTTAATCCCAACCGTTTAATTGTTTCCAGATTAGGGGAAGGTGCCATGAGAAAACATGGGCTTTGTAAAAAAGCTGTTTAAGAATTCAGGCCTTCCAGTGGATTGTGACCCCTGCTGTGCTAGTCTTTTCACTATGACAACTCTATTGATGGGAGCACAGAGTATCTGAGTGTCATCAAAATCTGAGTGTCAGCTACTGTGATCAGTATTGGTTCAGCCCACCTGAGACTCCCAGTGATTCCTGTGGGACAAGAGCATAGTGGGCTTTTTTCAAAGATTCCCAGACTGGTGAGGAGATCAAACTCTCACCTTCAATTCCCTCCTCTCACCTTGGTAATCATGGTCTAGGAAAATTCTCTGTGAATGTCATTATGCTGGCTTGTGGGAGAGGGGTGCACAGTCTGAAATGACCAGTTCTTTTACTGATAGTAGCATCTCTTGATTCTGTAGGTCCAGTGGGTTTCTTTGCTTCTCCCTGAATTCTGGTGAACTCAGGTTGCTATTTTTGCCTTTGAATTGTTTCTAGTTGTATTTTTGTGGGAGGAATGATGTCAGGGAATATTCTATTTCACTCTCTTGCTTACATTCTCCCCATACTGCATTTTTAACTGCTTGTGGGCATGACCACATTGGTATATTATGTTTTATCTATACATTTCAAAGCACTGAACCTATGTTTTGCACAAAATATGTGTGCTGAAAATCTGATAACACACACAAACATGTTTGTAAACATATTAAATCCACACATGTGAGTATTGAATAAAAAGTTGCATGGATAAGTCAAGTAACTGAAATCTGTCCGCTAGGATAGCCAGGGTAAGGACAGAAATAGAAAAGAATGGTAGTATGAAGAGTGACATATATGCAGTTTGATTTGGAAAAGACCACAGGTCACTGGTCTATTTGTGCAGTCTTAGATAATGACACCTTTGCCTGAGCTATTTCTGAATGACTAATGATAATGTCAATAACATGCAGCTCTACTCTTCACTGGAGTTATTGAAATCTGTCATCAGCATGAATGATGTACTTGTGCATTGGAAAGGAACAATATCCTTTAACCATAGAGATTAGATCATTATTGACCAAACATATAGCCCAAAAGATTATAGGTTAGGCAGAGTATGGTTGGGAAAAAGAAGTCAAAACACCCATCTTTCTGTTCTGACCATTTTATCAAGGCTTAGTTCATCTTGGGCTTTAGAATTAATGTTGCTCTTCTTATGGGTTTTCTAAGCTTGGTTTTTGTTATATTGTATATTTTGAGAATGTGAGCTCATTAGAGAATTTATTGACAAAACCCTCAGATTCTCTAGGTGTTGTTAGATATTCTTTAACAGCTATAATACCTGTGTTTACATTAAAAGTATTGGGTGTATTGCAAGCTTTAAATCATGGAAGCCTATTTATATTTTCTTAGAATATCATTATCATTAGAATCTTGAAAAAAAGTCTGATTATAGTAATATTTTTCTGATATCACTGTTTTGGAAAACATATCATTTTATTTTAGGAAGTAATTGCTCTTCATATTCAAAATTGATGCAAAGAAGTGAACTTGCTTCAGTTTTCTGTCTTCTCCAGAAAGCAACCATGAGAAATAACAAACGGCCTGTTGAAGTCCAGATGCAGAGTTCAACATATATGACTCGTCAATCAATCAAGTAACTTTATTAAAAAGGTAATGTTATATAAATGTCACTGTTTTTACAAGTAATCCATATCACTCTTCTTCTGCCTTATATTAATGACTTTTTATTTATTCCTGGTATGAATATTTTAATTTTTGTACATACAGATTATTAATAACTTTGTTTACTCTCATTTCTACTTATCTTTCATATTAATTTCCTTCTGATGGACCCCATGTCTAAAGTCTTTTTTCTCCAGTATCTCTTTCTCCATTACAGCCTGCACATTCCTGATCAGATACACCTTTTAAAGCTACTGCTCTCTGTATTGCCCTGTTTAAAAGCTTTCATTGTCTTCCCATGTCTATTGAACACGCTTCCATGCCTTACCCCTTAATATTAACATTCTGTTTAGTATATTTTGATATTTTTAAAGTATCTTGATGATTTGGCCTTTCTTCTCTTCACCTGCAGGAAGTTCAATGGCATACTTCGGGCCAGGTGTGGGCAGTGTCTCCTGGATATAGGCAATGAGGGATAAGGAGGAGTGTTAAGTTTGTTATCTGTAGGCAATGATTACAAAATAAAATCTAGCAGAAGTCTATTTGATATTCATTGTCACCTATTTAAGCAATTCTAAATGATGTCTGAAATAAAATACTCCTTTATTTATAAATTTCTATTTGGTCTAAATTCTAAATAGCTGCTACAGTTATGACTAGGTTTTCATACTGTATATATGCACTGTAAATTAACACTGTTTTACTATCCTATGATAACTTTTTTTTCTATATAGAGTTAATTCATATAACTCCCAATTATTTAGTCAGCCAAAACAGGTATGGACTGAAAGAAATGGGTTTATTTTCAATAACATGTATGTAAGTAACTATTCAGTATGTTTGAGGTTGCTTTGGGCAAAAAGGGAGTAATATAACGGGATGTAAACACTACATTCAAAGTAAGTAATAATATTATAATGATAAATACAAAGAAACAAAACTCAAGTCACTTTAATTTTGAAAATCTATGTAACTACTTAGAGTTCTTATTTGTATACAAAATTATAAGTGTGAAACAGGGCAAACTGAAGTGAAATATATTTGTTTAGCAAGCACAATTGTTGGCAGAATTTAGCAAGCATAAATTATATGTGGAAGTAAAGACTTTTCCTTCCTAATGCTATTACATTGTATGTATCATCCCATTATCATAGATATTTTCTGCCTTATATTCTAGATATTCATGTGCAGACATTATTATTCCTAAGCTTATGAGTTTCTTGATGACAAGTAATATGATTGATTATATTATGAATCCCTCATACCATTATCCTACTCCTTTGCACAATATATATTTGTTGACTAAATGCAAATTTGTTCAGTAAAACTTTGCTATTTGCAATTTTAGTGTTTAATAAATGATAAAGTTGATACCCAATAATTAGTAACGTTTGTCTTATATTTAAGTTGGTTTAAAATGATGCATCACTATTTCAGATGACAATAACAGAAAAAAGAGGAAAACTCTTATAAAATTATATACAGTAAGCAAATTTGGAAACTATCTCTACGTTTACTAATCAAACAAAAAGCATCGAGTAAGCAAATGCAGCAGGAACTCTTGTATATACAAGAGAGACAAAGTCCCTGCTCTCATGGGGGTTGATAAAGCAATAAGGAAAAATTAGCTAGATAGTGATAAATGTTATAAAGAAAATAGGACAAAGAATGTGATACTGTGATAAATGCTAAGGGGAAGTTTAAGAGTTTTAGAATGGGCTATCAGGTCTAAGAATTAATTAAGATCCATAAATTTTTATATATGTAACATTACATATATTACACTATGATATATAATACATATACCAGACATATAACTATGTATGTATGTCTATATGTCTATTTCTATATCATGGTACCAAAGAAAATGAAGAAAGTCAATGCGTTTTTGGATGATGAAAAGAGGATAGAGATGCTCTGCAAAAGAAACTATGAAGAAAATGAGAAGACTGGCCAGAGATTGTGTGAAAATATTTATAAAAGATATAGCTGAGAAAGTACTAATATCCAAAATATGTAAAGAACTCTCAAAATTCAACAATAAAAAATAAATAGCTTAAATCTGAAAAATGGGCAGAAGAGTAAACAGACGCCTTACAAAGGAAAAAATAAAAATGACAACTGATCACATACAAATCTGCTCAACATCAGATGTCATTGGGGAACTGCAAATTAAAATAACAATGAGATGAGATACCACGATCTACCTGTTAGAATGGCTGAAATCTGAAACACTGACTACAGCAAATGCTGAGGAGAATGTGGAGCAACAGGAACTCGCATTCATTTCTGGAAGGAATGCAAAATGCTACAGTGACTTTGGCCGGCAGCTTGGTAGGTTCTTACAACACTAAACATACTCTTACCATATGATCCAGCAGTCTCATTTCTTGGCATTTACCCAAATAAAGTGAAAACGTATGTCCATATAAAAACCTGCACATGAATGTATATAGCAGCTTTATTTATAATTTCCAAAACTTAGAAGCAACCAAGATGTCCTTAAGTAAGTTAATGGATAAACTATGAAACGTCCAGAGACTGGAATATTATTTGGTGTTAAATGAGCTGTCAAGCCAAGAAAATACATGGAACAAACTTAAATACATACTATCACGTAAAAGAAGCCAATCTGAAAATGAACCTCTCATTTTCATTGCAGAGTAGATGATTCATTCCCTGGAAAAGAAAATGATGCAATTAAAAATAGAGAGCAAGAGAAACATAACTTGTAGAAGTGAAATATTTATCATCGTAAACAATGTTAGAAATGTTAGAAGCTAAAGTTAAAGTTAAGAAAACCTCCAAAAATGGAAACAAAGTAAAAAGAGATGGGTAATACAAAGTACGTGGGAAGTTGATTGATTTAAGAAGTTTAATATATAATTAGTAGGAATCCAAAGAAAGGAATACATGAAGGAAAGTTTCCAAAAAATAATTCAAAAACATTTTGATAAGAAAGCAGATTTTAAGTGTCCTCACTGCCACCCCCTACCGGCCCCTCCACACACAAAATGGTAACTATGGATGATGATAGATGTGTTCACTAATTTGATGTGGTCATCATTGTACAATATATACCTATATCAAATTATCCTATTTTACACGTTAAGTATATACAATTTTTATTGGCCAACTATACCACAACAAAGCTGTAAAAAATATTTTCAGAAGTGTAATGAAGTAACTCATTAATTACTTAGAAAAAATGGAACAAAACAGGCTCACGTAAGTATACATTTTAGTGAAATTTTAGCATACTAGGGATGAGGAAAACTTCTATTTTTTTTAAAAAAAAGCATAAAATAACAAGTTATATACAAAAGAATGTGGATACAAATTCTCTAACATTAGAAGACAGACTATCATAAAACAAGCCATCAAAATTCTGAAAAACCAAATCAAGCTAAAAATTCTGCAACTCCACAAACTATATACAAAAGAATGTGGATACAAATTCTCTAACATTAGCAGATAGACTATCATAAAACAAGCCATCAAAATTCTGAAAAACCAAATCAAGCTAAAAATTCTGCAACTCCACAAAGGGGAGAGGGCACAGAGGAAGGAATTTCCAAAATGAGAAGAAAACCTTAAAAAATTTACCTTACATCTTATTTCAAGAAGCTCCTAGAAAACATGTTTTCCAAATATGACAAATTAAATTTAAAAAGAAAAGACACAGGATCCAGCAGTGTGTTGCCATGAATGAGTGGTAAAGAGAAATTTAGTAGAGAGTGAAAAGAGTGCTGAGCATGATGGTTCTGCAACAGGTTTGGAACTCAGTCTATCCAGACTGAACTAAAAGAACCAAGAGGACTCAGAAGAGAGGTCTTGAAAATGTAATAAACTGATTTCATAAAATGTTTGACAAAGTGGTAAGTTACATAAAATGAGTTCACACCTCCTGGTAAATTTGGAAAATTATGTAATACATGTATCTGAAAATACACAATCTTTTAAGGCAATTATTATCCACAGGAAGAGCAGGGAGGAAATGTAATCATGGTAAAAGACTCACGATATTTACATAGTTTTACATAATGCTGCAAAATATATTGATTTAATTAAAACTCATAGCATTAATTTAGAGGGACGGCGGAAAGAAACAAGAGTAGTAATTAAGATTGATAGTTTTCATAAAATGGAATCAGATAACTTCTGAAGTTTATACTTCAAAAAATAGCAGTAAAATATACAATTTTAAAATATTGAAATTAAACAGAAAAAAATCTTTTAAAAATAGATGAAAATATTTGTCTGTAGGGAGTCAGAATGGGATAAGTGAGGCAATAGAGTTCTAATATTCTATCACAGGTTTTTAGGACTAGTTGACTTTTTAAACTATGCATTTATCACTCTCAGAAGAATAAAAATGCTCAAAAGATTAAACAGAATAATAAGATGAGTAGGAGTAAAAAATGTCAAGGTTTGATGCTTTTGACAGTTCCCCATGTATGGGTGCACGTAAGGCGGTTACCAGTACTGTACAGCTATTGTTGGAACTGAGACAGGCACCCAACTTTTCCCTAGGTAGAATATTTAAAGAACAAAGTTGTTCAGATTATCATATTTATATTTAATATATATTGTTTTTAGTATAATTCCATCAATTACTCAAACTTTTCCAAGGTATCTGAAATATTCATCTGAACACACACATATACACACATTCTATTTCTATGGCTCATATTAGCTTTACAGGCCTTTTCATTTTCTACGATATCATATGTCTAAACTCAAAAATAAAAAGATAATATTTTCATACTATATTAGTCATAATATTTTATAACGGAAACTGTGTTCATTGGATTTTTTCACCTTGTTCTTGAGTGGCTCTTTTCTCCTTTATTTGTTACATCTATCAATTAATGTCATAGCTTTTGGACATGCATCCATACACACACAAACATACCTATATACATAGCTAGTGAATAATAAAGATATTTAGTTGTCATTTATTTAAAATACGAAAATCCCCCTATTTAAATTATTAAAGCAACTAATAAAAGTAGAAAAAGGAAAGAAGTAAGGTGATTATATTTCAGATAAAGGAGAACACACTTGCTTCGTGATCTATTTTAGATCAATGATTTCAGGAACTGAGTTATCTTCTACTTAATTGTATACATGGATACAATATCAACAATATGTTTCTCCTTATATTTCAAAACAAAAACAAAAGTTCCATTTTGAAACATCAGGAAAAGTTGCATTTTAAACGATAGTTGCTTCCTTCGAGCTCTAAAACTCTGAAAACAAATTCTATTAATATTATAAGTTCAAGAATAATAAAGATATAACTGCATGTAGGCACAAATATAGAAAAATAATGTGATAAAATAGGGTCTAGATGCAAAATACAAAACTTTTTCATATGTAGTTAAAAGGTCATTAAAAATCTATAGTAGAATAAAGGATCATTCAATATAGGCTGCAAAAGTATTACTAATTGGTTAATTTACTCGTAAATTCAGCAAATATTTATTGAGTTTCTATTACATGCTAGGCACTCTTTAGATATTGGAGATGTAACAGTGAACAAACAAGATACCTAATACCATGGGTATGACATGATAAGGTGGCAAGACAATAACTAAAAAAGTAAACTATTAACAATTTATATAATAAGAAAAAAATTGACATGACAGATGAGGTAGAAAGAATGAGAGGAGTTACAATAGATAAGAGTCAGACAAGTCCATCATGAGGAGTGATGTCTTAACTAAGTGTTGAAGGACTAAATCAAGCAGTCACAGAATTGCTTTAGTACAGAGTATAGAACATCAATATTTCACTCAGTGAATTAGTATAAAGTGGACATATATACAGTGTCCAACCTGTTCAAGAAATGAAGTATTGCCAAGATCCCCAAAGCCCCAATAATGAACCTTCTCTATCACTAATTCTCCCTCAAAGCCAAATTTATGGGAAATTCTAATGCAATAGTTTACTTTTGACTGGTATTTTAATTTTCATTTATTATGCATTTTTTCTATGAATCCTTTTACTTTTCCTGAATTGCCATATTCATATCTCTTGTTAAATGAAACTGAACGTCATTAATTATACTGATATATATATATTGAGATATATATAATTGATATATACATCAATTAAATGTGATATATATTATATATAAAAGCATCACTCAACTTCACAAGAAACTTTAGAGCATAAATAGCCAATCTGAGTTTCCTGCATTGTGTTGAAGTGATTCCCTCTCCCTTGCATTTCTTTTAATAAATTATTCTTAGAAGACCATACATTAACCTCAAAGTATGCCATTAGTTGTATTTTACAAGTTGACATAAGTAGTATTTTTATTATTTTTCATTTTAAAATATTTTCCTTCTTTTGCCCATTACCTATGTAGAATTCTATTCTCTATGTGTAATAAGCATATAGAGATTTTTTCAGACATTTCTTTCAGAGAAAAAGCTTACTGATACCTGCTTTATTGTCTGGTGTAATGGTTAATTCTGTTGACTTGGCTGGGCCATCATGCCCAGATATTTGGTCAAACATTATCCTGAATGTTTCTGTAAGGGTGTTTTTAGATTAGATTAACATTTAAATCAATCGATTTTGAATAAAGTGACTAGTTCTCATTTAATAAGTGGACAGTATAAATAGAACCAAAAGACTGACCTTTGGTGAGTAAGAGGGAATTCTACCAGTACCTGGCTTTCAAAATTAAACTTTAATACTAACTTTCAAAATTAAACTTTAATAATCAGCTCCTCCAGGAATCTCCAACCTGGCAGCCTACCTGTAGATTTTGAACTTGCAGGCCTTCTCCGTAATACCATAAGCCAATTGTGTAAAGCAAATTAATCTCTTTGCCTCTTACCCTACACATACATACATACATAAATACATACACATCCTATTGGTTCTGTTTTTCTAGAGAACCCTGACTAATATATGTAATATATGACCAATTTTTAGTAAATGTATCAGGGCATATGGAAGTGTGCATGTCCCGCCATTGCTAGGTGCAAGATTCTTTCATTCTTAGGCCATATTTATTCACGTGGTTCTAATATTCTGTTTTCTTACTGAATTTTTTACTCAATCCCTAGAAAAGCATGTTAAATGCTTTCATTTTGGTTATGGATTCATTTGTTGTTCCTTTGAAATCTCCTCTACTTTTCTTTACACAATTGAGGCATATTATCAGATTCCTACAGATTTATAATTGCTTCCTCCTTAGCCAATTTAAACATTAGTATGTGATATGGTATATTGTTGTCAATAGTTTAGTGAATTAAAAGTTTTGTCATTATGATATGATATAGTATACCATTTAGTTGCCTAGTAAATTAAAATTTTTGACATTATGTTATAATGGGTAGGTCTTTTGTCAATTGTTGTTAATCCTTTATGTAGTATTGTGTTGTAGATTTCTCCTTTCACTTTGTGTATATTTAATAATTTTATTCTGAAATATCTTTATTATTTAACACAATAATTTAGACTCTATTTAATTTAATCATTGATACATTTGGTTTAAGATATATTATTTTTTTGAATTCCATTTTCCTTCCCCATACTGTCTGCTCCATGTTGCCCCCTTCCTAGGTTATTTGGATTGACTATATCTTATTTTTTAACTTTTCCTTCCATTAGCCAGAAAGTTTCATACTTCTTAACTATGTATTTAGTCATTTCTCTAAAGATTGTGGTCACTCAATGGAGGCAAATGAGCCCTTTCTCAAGTATTAAATCAGATGTCAAAGCTGAAGACACTTCACACACCTTGAAAATGGAAAAAAAAAATTATTACCTACACCAGCAACTTCTGGAGAGAGCACAATAAGTGCAAGCCAGTCTGAAAAGAAAGGAGCAAAATAGTAACAGTAAGTTGAAATGGTGCAGTGTCTAAGGGATGGGGCTAAAAGGGGTGTTCATGCATGAAGGTTAGGGCTGCAAAGCTCAAACTGTCCACTAGCACAGACAGTGCAGGAGGTCAGTGTCCTTATCTAAAATACCAGATATGTGGTAATGGGGAATAAAAGGGCAAAGCTTAAATCCTACAATGGTAAAACATCCAAAATTAGGTCAAAATATTCAATAAACCTTCACTTATAAAAGACAAGTATTAATTGACATTTTTCAACATCACCGAGAATTATACCTTTTGCTTCATTGCTATTGTTGTTAAATCACAAGATGATGCACCAGTGTGTTCCACTCGTCCAAGTGCAGTTATAAGTTTAAATAACTTCAAAATGTAACCTAATAGCTTCTTAAAAATGTGCTAACACTTTTGAAGTACCTTTCCTGTAAATATATATAGTTTGTTTTGTATTCTTATTACTTTATATCTTAAACCTTTCATCTGGCATGACATTTCTTCTCCCTGAGAAATACACCTTTTTAAATGTTCTTTCATTTCTATAGGTTATATTGGGGAACAGGTGGTGTTTGGTTACATGGATAAATTCTTCAGTGGTGATTTGTGAGATTTTGGATCACCCATCAACTGAGCAGTAAACAGTGTATCCTATTTGTAGTCTTTTATCCCTCACACCCTCACCACCCTTTCCCTCTGAGCTCCCAAAGTCCATTATGTCATTCTTATGCCTTTGCAGCCTCATAGCTTAGCTCCCACTTATAAGTGAGAACATACAATGTTTTGTTTTCCATTCCTGAGTTACTTCAGTTAGAATAATAGTCTCCAATCTCATCCAGGTCACTGCAAATACCATGAATTCACTCCTTTTTATGGCTGAATAGTATTCCATTACATATTTATATAATGAATTATATATATATAAAATTATATATACAATATGTCATATATATGACATTATGTTATTTTATATATATACACACACACACACACACACACATCACAGTTTCTTTATCCATTCATTGACTGATGGGCATTGGGGTTGGTTCCAAGTTTTTGCAATTGTGAATTGTGCTGCTAAAAACGTGCGTGTGCAAGTATCTTTTTTGTATAATGACTTCTTTTCCTCTGGGAAGATACCCAGTAGCGTGGGATTGCTGGATCAAATGGAAGTTCTACTTTTAGCTCTTTACAGAATCTCCACACTGCTTTCCATAGTGGCTGTACTAGCTTACATTCCCACCAGCAGTGTAGATGTGTTCCCTGTTCACTGCATTCATGCCAACATCTACTATTTTTTTTAATGTTTTTGATTACAGCAATTCTTGAAGCAGTAAGGTGGTATCTCATTGTGGTTTTGATTTGCATTTCCCTGATCATTAGTAATGTTGAGCATTTTTTCATGTGTTTTTTGGCCATTTGTGTTGTTCATTAGTGATGTTGAGCATTTGTGTGATCATTGTGAGCATTTGTTGAGCACATTGTGTGATGTGTGAGCATTTGTTGAGCATTTGTGTGATCATTAGTGTGATCATTTGTGTGAGCATTTGTGTGATCATTAGTGATCATTTGTTGAGCATTTGTGTGACCGTTAGTGATGTTGAGCATTTTTTCATGTGTTTATTGGCCTTTTTCATGTGTTTGTTGGCCATTCTTCTTTTGAGAATTGTCTATTCACGTCCTTAGCCCACATTTTGATGGGATTATTTGTTTTTTTTCTTGCTGATTTGTTTGAGTTCATTGTAGATTCTGGATATTAGTCCTTTGTCAGATGTATAGATTGTGAAAATTTTTCCCCATTCTGTTGGTTGTTTACTCTGCCGACTGTTCTTTTGCCATGCAAAAGCTCTTTGGTTTAATTAAGTCTCAGCTGTTTATCTTTGTTTTTATTGCATTTGCTTTTGGGTTCTTGGTCATGAAATTCTTGACTAAGCCAATGTCTAAAAGAATCCTTCCAATTTTATCTTCTGGAATTTTAATAGTTTCAGGTCTTAGATTTAAGTCTTTAATCCATCTTGAGTTGATTTTTGTCTAAGATGAGAGATGAGGATCCGGTTTAATTCTCCTACATGTGGCTAACCAATTATCTCAGCACCATTTGTTGAAAAGGGTGTCCTTTTCCTACTTTATATTTTTGTTTGCTTTGTCAAAGATCAGCTGGCTGTAAATTTGTGGGTTTATTCTGGGTTCTCTATTCTGTTCCATTGGTCTGTGTGCCTATTTTTATACCAGTAGCATGCTGTTTTGGTGACCATAGCCTTATAATATAGTTTGAAATCAGGTAATGTGATGCCTAAGATTTGTACTTTTTGCTTAGTCTTGCTTTGGCCATGTAGGCTTTCTTTTGGTCATATGAATTTTAGAATTTTTTTTTCTAATTTTTTGAATAATGATGGTGGTATTTTTATGAAAATTGCATTGAATTTGTAGATTGGTTTTGGCAGTATGGTCATTTTCACAATATTAATTCTACCAATAAATGAACATGGGATGTGCTTCCATTTGTTTGTGTCATCAATGATTTCTTTCAGCAGTGTTTTGTAGTTTTCCTTGTAGAGGTCTTTCACCTCCTTGGTTGGGTATTTTCCTAAGTATTTTATTTTTTCTGCAGCTATTATAAAGAGGGCTGAGTTCTTGATTTGATTCTCAGCTTGTTTCCTATTGGTGTATAGAAGAGCTACTGATTTGTGTACATTAATTTTGTATATGGAAACTGCTGAATTCTTTCATCAGTTCTAAGAGCTTTCTGGAGGAGTCTTTAGGGTTTTCTAGGTATATAATCATATTATTAGACACAGTGACAGTCTGACTTCCTCTTCACCAATTTGAATGCCCTTTATTTCTTTCTGTCATCTGATTGCTATCGCTAGGACTTCCAGTACTATGTTGAAGAGGAGTGGTAAGAATGGGCATTCTTGTCTCGTTCCAGTTCTCAGAGGGAATGCATTCAACTTTTCCCCATTCAGTATTACATAGGCTATGGGTTTGTCATGGGTGGCTTTTATTTTATTGCAGTATATCCTATGTATGCTGATCTTGCTGAGAGATTTACTCATAAAAGGATGCTGGAATTTTGTGGAATGCTTTTTCTGCATCTATTAAGATGGTCATGTAATTTCTATTTTTAATTCTGTTTATGTGGTATATCACATTTATTGACTTACATATGTTAAACCAGCCTTGCATCCCTGGTATGAAACCCACTTGATCATGGTGGATTATATTTTTGATATATTGTTGGATTCGATTAACTAGTATTTTGTTAGGGATTTTAGCATCTATATTCATCAGAGATACTGGTATGTAGGGTTTTTTTAATGTCATTATCTGGTTTTGGTTGAATTATGGTGATACGTCTTCATCAAATGAATTAGGGAGGGTTCCCTCTGTCTTGTGGAATAGTGTCACTGTTCTTTGAATGTTTGGTAGAATTCTTCTGTGAATCCGTCTGGTCCTAGGTTTTTCTGTTGGTAATTTTTTAATTACCGTTTCAATCTCACTGCTTTTTATTAGTCTGTTCAGGGTATCTGATTCTTCCTGATTTAAGCTAGGCGAGTTGTATTTTTCCAGAAATTTATCTGTCCATCTCTTCTAGGTTTCTAGTTTATGCATGTAAAGGTGTTCATTGTAGCCTTGGATGATCTTTTGTATTTCTGTGGTGTCAGTTGTAATATCTCTTGTTTCATTTCTTACGAGGTTATTTGAATTTTCTTCTTTTCTTGGTTAATATTGCTAAAGTTCTGTCAATTTTATTTATCTTTTTGAAGAACCAGATTTTTGTTTTATTTATCTTTTTTATTCTTTTGTCTTTCATTTTAATTTTATTTAGTTCTGCTCTGATCATGCTTACTCCCTTTCTTCTGCTGGGTTTCGGTTTGGTTTATTCTGGTTTCTCTAGTTCCTTGAGATGTGACCTTAGATTGTCTTTTTGTGCTCTTTTGGACTTTTCGACATAGGCATTTAAAGCTATAAGCTTTCCTCTTAGCACTGCCTTTGCTGTGTCCCAGAAGTTTTGATAGGTTGTGTTCCTATTGTCATTCAGTTCGAAGAATTTTTCAATTTCCATCTTGATTTCATTTTTGACTCAATGATCATTCAGGAACAGATTATTTAATTTTCATGTATTTGTGTGGTTTCGAAGGTTTCTTTGGAGTTAATTTCCTATTTTGTTCCACTGTGGTCTGAGAGAGTGCATGACATAATTTCAATTTTATGAAATTAATTGAGGCTCGTTCGTGGCCTATTATATGGTCTATATTGGAGAAAGTTTCATGCCTGTTGAATAGAATGTATATTCTGAAGTTTTTGGTTGGAATGTTCTGTATGTATCTGTTAAGTCCATTTGTTCCAAGTTATATTTTAAATGCATTGTTTCTTTGTTGACTTTCTGTCTTCATGACCTGGCTAGTGCTGTCAGTAGAGTATTGAAGTTCCCCACTATTATTGTATTGCTATCTCATTTTTTAGGTATATTAGTCATTGTTTGATAAATTTGTGCTGCAGTGTTAGGTGCATTTATGTTTAGGATTGTTATGTTTTCCTGTTGGCCAAGGCCTTTTATCATCATATAATATCCCTCTTTGACTTTTTTAACTGCTGTTGCTTTAAAGTTTGTTTTGTCTGATATAAGAATAGCTACTCCAGCTTGCTTTTGGTGTCCATTTGCATGAAATGTCTTTTTCCACCCCTTTACCTTAAGTTTGTGCGAGTCCTTATGTGTTAGATGAGTCTCTTGAAGGCAGCAAATGGTTAGCTGATAAAGTCTAATTCATTCTGAAATTCTACATCTTTTAATTGGAGCATTTAGGCCATTTATATTCAATGTTAGTATTGAGATGGGAGGTACCATTCTATTTTTGCTGTTTTTGTTTTTTAAATTGTATTCTTATTTTAGAGGTCCTGTGGTATTTATGCTTTAAAGAGCAGGTTCTGTTTTGATGTGTTTTCAGGATGTTTCAGGATTTAGAGCTCCTTTTAGCAGTTCTTGTAGTGATAATTTTGTAGTGGCAAATTCTCTCAGCTTGTCTAAAAAAGACTGTATCTTTCCTTCATATATAAAGCTTAGTTTCACTGGACACAAAATTTCTGGCTGATAATTGTTTTCCTTGAGGAGGCTGAAGATAGAGACCCCATCCCTTCTAGCTGGTACAGTTTCTTTTGAGAAATCTGCAATTAATTTGATGGGTTTTCCTTTATAGGTTACCTGGTGCTTGTCTCACAGCTCTTAAGACTCCTTTTTTCATCTTAACTTTGGGTAATCTGATGACAATGTGCCTAGGTAATGATCTTTTTTGTGATAAATTTCCCAGGTGTTCCTTGTGCTTCTTGTATTTGGATGTATAGGTCTCTAGCAAGGCCGGGGAAATTTTCTCAATTACGCTTCAAAATATGTTTTCCAAATTTTCAGATTTCTCTTCTTCCTCAGGAACACCAATTATTCTTAGGTTTGGTCATTTAACATAATCCCAGACTTCTTGGAGTCTTTGTTTATATTTTCTTATTTTTTTTTTCTCTTTCTTTGTTAGATTGGGTTAATTTGAAGACCTTGTCTTTGAGCTCTAAATTTCTTTCCTCTCTTTATTCAGTTCTCTTACTGAGACTTCCCAGAGAATTTTGCATTTCTATATGTGTGCCCATTGTTTCATGAATTTATTATTGTTTTTTATTTATGATATCTATGTCCTTGAATATTTCTCCCTTCACCTCTTGTATCTTTTTTTTCTCTTACATTGGAAAAGCATTACATTTCCTTATTTCACCTTAATCTGGTGCCTCCCTGATTAGCTTAATAACTAACCTCCTGATTTTCATGTAAATCAGGGATTTCATCTTGGTTTGGGTCTGTTGCTGATGAGCTCATGTGAGTTTTTAGGGGATGTTAAAGAACCTTGTTTTGTCATATTACCAAGTTGGTTTCCTGGTTCCTTCTCATTTGTGTAGGCTCCATCAGAGGGAAGGTCTAGGGTTAAAGGCTGTATTCAGAATCTTTTCTCTCATGGGTATTCCCTTGATGTCGTACTCTCCCCCTTTTCCTATGGACGTGGCTTCCTGAGAGGTGAGCTGAAGTGATTATTATCTCTCTTCAGTATCTAGCCACCCAGCAAGTCTAACAGGCTCCAGGCTGGTACTGGGGGTTGTCTGCACAGAGTCCTGTGATGTAAACCATCTGTGGGTCTCTCAGCCATGGATATCAGTACCTATTCCAGTGGAGGTGGCAGGGGGGTGAAATGGATTTGTGAGGATTCTTAGCTTTGTAGTTTAATGCAATATTTTTGTGCTGATTGGCCCCTGCCAGGAAGTGGCACTGTCCAGAAAGCATCAGCTCTGGTAGTGTGGGGAGGAACAGCCAGTGGGCAGGACCTAGAACTCCCAAGACTATATGTCCTTTGTCTTCAGGTACTAGAGTGGATAGAAAAGGACCATTGGGTGGGGGCAAGGTTAGGCATGTCCGAGCTCAGACTTTCCTTGTGTGCGACTTGCTTCAGCTGCTGTTGGGGAAAGGTATGAGGTTCCTGAGTCAATGGAGTTATGTTTGTATGAGGATCATGACTGTCTCTACTGTGTCACTCAGGTTGTCAGGAACATGGAGGAAAGCCAGAAGTCACAGGCCTCACCATCCGAAGAGCCAGTCTTCCTCCCAGCATGACTCCTCTCCCCAATAGCACCAAGTCTATTTCCAGAGACTGGGAGGAGCAGGGCTGAGAACTTGCCCCAGGCTACCGGCCTCCAACGTGTGAAAGCAAATACGGCTTTCGTTCTGCCTCAGCCTGTGGAGTCTGTACACTGGATTCACACCCTCCCCCAAGTTCTGGCCAGGAGGCTTCTTGATCAGTTCAAATTGTCACAAACTTCAGCTGGAGATTTCCTTCCCCCTGTGGCCTTTTCCCAGCAACTCTGGACACCCCCTGAAGGACCCCTGTGAGGCCAAGCAAAAATGGCTTGCAAGGGGACACAGCGACGTCCCAGGGCTTTTCCCATTACTTCTACCCCTATACTTTGTTCAGTTATCTAAACTGACTTAGCTTGAGGTAAGGTCAAAATCTCCCATAATCTAGACCTTTGGTTTCCCCAATGGGGGTGGATGCTTGGGGGTGGATTATCTCCCTTTCCCACTTCTACATTTGGGTACTCACAGTATTTGGGTTGGCTCCTGGGTCTTGCAGGAGCAATATGCTTCCTTCAGGGGGTCTGTAAGTCCTCTCAAGGTTCTTGATTTATTCCTGCAGTCATTCTGGAGCAAAAATTCATGATGTTAGCCTCCACACACTGCTCTGATGCAGAGTTAGAGGTGAAATCTGGTCCTATCTCCCATTCACCATGATCTCAGTATATGCCAGAAATGTATTTTTGTATTTCCCTTTAAGAGAAGCTGACGGTGTCAGTTTTCTTAGTTTTCGAAAACTAGGAAAAATCCTTTAAAAATCTGTATTTTACTTTTATTCTTAAAAGGATATTTATTATTAGATATAGAATTCTAGGTTTGTAGTTAAGTTTTTTAACCCCTAGAAAATATTGATACATTGTCTTATGGTTTCTGTTATTTCCTCTGAGAATCCTGCTCAGTACGTCTATCACTCCTTTCAAAATGGTATGTGCATTATACTCCTTTCTTACTGCTAATACTTGTTCTTCAGCAAATTTATGGTAATTTTTGTTGTATAGGCTATTTTATATTTAAATTGATTTGAGTTAATAGAGAACAAATCTATGTCTTAACGCAAGTTCTGAACAATTCTTATTTCTCATCATTCATTGGTTGTATTCCCTTTCTTTTTCTGCTTTTCTCCTAGAAATCCAATTTCATTTATGTTCATATATTTCTCTCCACCCTCTGTGTTTCTCACCTTCTCCTCTGTGTTTTCCACACCTCTGTCACTCTATGCTTTAGTCTGCATATTTTCCTTAACTCTATCTTCTAGTTTGTATATTCTCTTTCAGCCACATTAAATCTGCTGTTCCATCTGAGGCTTAAAAATATTGTTAACAGATTTTAATTAAAAAAAAAGTTTTAGATTTACAGTTGCCTTTTTTATTAATATCATATATTAACATAGTACATTTGTTATAATTAATAAATCAATATTGATACAGTACTATTACCTGTTGTTCCTTGTATATTAAGATTTTCTGAGATTTTATCTAACAACCTTTTCTTTTCTAGGATACTATCCAGGAAAATATATTATATTTAACTTTCATATATCCTTAGGTTACTTTTGCCTGTGACGTTTTCTCAAATGTTTCTTCTTTTGGATGACCTTGAGAAGTCAGGTATATTGTAGGATGCCCCTGTGGAATTTATTTGATGTTTGGAATTTATCATGTTTAGACAAGGCTTATTAGATCATGCAAGTAAAGTATTATTTTCATTTCATCAAATCAAGGGTCCATATTATTAACATATTTTATAACTGTTCATGTTGACCTTGACGGCCTGGCTGAAGCAGTATAATATTGTCAGGGCTCTTTACCCACTTTCCTTTTGGGAAAAGAAGTCACTTTGTGCAACCTAAACTGAAAGACTGAAGAATTAATCTCCATTTCCTTTAGGGCAGACTTTTTAAATAAATTATTTCAAATTCTTCTTCATGAAAAATTTTTATCTTACTCCCTATTCATTTATCTATTAATCATATCTTTATATCAGTATAGAATTAGAAATATGTACTTAATACTTTGAGCTTTAATCCGATGCCATTTTGTTTATCATGTGGCTCAAATTGTTCCAGTTTTGCCACTGGGACCTCTTTTATTTGGCTCCTGCGTCCTTTTAATATACTCATTATTCTGTTTGGTTGATTTTACATCTTCTTATATTCTGGCACTACAAGATGAGCCAGGCTCATTTTGTATATTTCCTTTACCATTCCTACAATCAGCCATTTCTCTGAGGTTCCTTGGTTCCTTGTATTGGAGAAAAATATTAGAAGCCAGTATCCTGGTACTGCACATCATCATTGCTACAGGTGTGTTTTATGGAGTTTCACTTTTGATTATGTATTTTTTTAGATTTGTAATTATAAATTTGTTTAGCTCTATAATTAGTATATTATCTTATTTGAAAAATGTTTTGTCCTTTTCATTTGTTTTCTTTTCAGTCGTCTGTCAAAATTGTCTTTTATATTTGTAAACAGGGCAAATATTATTATTTTAAGTCTGTGTGTGGTAATTCTAATATCTAGAGATCTTTCTGGAGATGGCTTATTGGATATTTTCTTAGGCCATTTTCTGTTGCTTTTACAGAATACCACAGACTGAACAACTTATAAAGAAAACAAATTAGAGTTTTACATTTTCTGGAGGCTGGGAAGTCCAAGGTAGAGAGATCACATCTGCTGAGGCTCTTCTTGCAGCCTGATAACATGGTGGAAGGATCACATGACAAAAGGGCAAAAGTGGGCCATCTCAGGTCTCTGTTCCTAAACAAAGCAATCAACACCATCATGGGTTCCACACCTTTATGACTTTATCATCCTAATTACCTTTAAAACCCCTGCCTCCGAATGCATCAGGATATACATTTGAGTATCAGGTTTCTAACACATGAAATTTGAGAAATACATTCAAACTATAGCAGATAATTGTTTTTTCTTTTGGTTTCTCAAGTTGTAGTAGTCTTCACTTGATTATTTTTCATTGTCAGAGTATTGTATTTAAAAATTTGTGAAAATAATTTGAGGTCTAGGATTATGTTATCTTTCTCCAGGAACAGTTAACATTTGTGTATGGTAGGTGGCTAGGGGCACTAGCAATACAACAATCCCTGGATAGAACAACTCAAACCCCAAAATTAAAGGCCTACCAGAAGAAAATGCATACCATTTTAAAAATTAAGACTATTTCAGTTTCAACAATCCTACATAAGATTTCTGGCTTTCAAAACAAAATAGAAACTTTACAAGGCATACAAAAAAGCAAGATGAACAAGACACTGCCAAGAGACAGAACCAGACTCAGATATAACATAAATGTTAGGAACAAGATAGACAATTTTAAATAATCATGATTAAAATAAGGCACTAATGGAGACTATTCACAATGGATGTTTTCAGAGAATTCATGAAGACATCCTTCACTGATGTAATGAGCTATAAATATCTACCATGAACCAAGTGAACTGATGCTAGATAACTACCAAAATAACCCTTGAGTAAACACTTTCTTGCTCTGCTTATCTCCCTGTAACCTACTCAAACCCTGCTTCAACCCCTATTTGACATACGCTTAATAAATTTAGAAACTGCATCTAGCAATATGGAAGACAGGTCGTAAAGGTGCTAAGTGAGCAAAAAAAGATCTATCCCTTTCTTGACTTCAACAACTCATCATGAAAACCCTGAGAAGAGAAAAGACTCACTTTAATCCATGTTCATGGTGTTTACTACGAAGTACCAGGCATTTGATTACTGAAATAAAACTGTTTTTTGAATTAAAAGGATCAGAGACATTTTTATTACTTAGCAGCAATCAGAGAAAACCTGAGCCCCATTCAAGTTTTTATCCAGAGACTAGATAGATATAGACTACCTAGCCCCACAAAATAAATGTTAAAAAAGGGAAGAAAATTGAAAATCAAATGAGAGACAAACACTAAGTTTTTTGGCACATTCATGATTGTACTGTTTGTATAATGGCTGTGAATATTAGACTCCCAGGTAGACATGGGGCAAAATGATTAAGAACATATTCAATAAAGTGAGCTTGTCCCTGGAAGAGCAAACAGCCAGTTTGATCCCTGCACAGTAAGAAAGAATCTCCAATTTGGGGGAACTGGACTAGCTAATGATTGAGACTCATATTTTTATGGTCCTTTTTTCTTAAATTATATTTTTACACCCTAAATTTTCATCTGTTTACATTTGACCACTGAAGCCATCTTAAATGGTCAACTCTTAAAATCTGGTGACAAGGTACATGTATACCTCAAGTTTGTACAGTAAAATAAATAAGACTTGAAGGAAGCTTTCCAAACCTGACAGATGACCACCTTAACTAAGCCATCAAAATTAACATAAACAGTAATAGGACAACTCCGTGGCATATGTCTTCTGCTACAAGGCACTGACAAAGATTCGACATCACTTTTGTGGGATTTCTCCCCAAAACAAAATAAACTGAATTAAATCATGAGAAACATCAAAACATCCAAATTATGAAATATTCTAAAAAGAGCTTGCCTGATCTAAATTAAAGAATTTTAAAGAGACATGACAAATGGGATACACTGATTTATTTTGTCTCTTTAGTATTTAGTATAACTGCAAATTCCAAAATCAACAGAAGCACAAAACACCAAGATAACTCTTTTTCTCTGTAATTATATTTTATATAATTACTATATATTTTATATAATTACTGAGGACCCTAAGATATGGTATCCATATTTACTTGTAATTTCAATTTTACCTGAATAATTAAAAGAACTATGTTTATTTACTCATTCTGCAAAACTGAGTTGACTTTGTCATGAAGACCTTTCACATTTTAATATTATTTGCAATATAAAAAAGTCTTTGCACTACCTTACCGTTCAAAGATAAAATACATAATTTAAAGGTTATTATTTAAAGTGCTAAGATAAATTATTTTCTGTGAAGGTAAGTGTCTATATTACACCACTATTTGAACACATTCCAGTAGCTCTAATGTCATTTTTCAATATTGACTTCTCCTAGCTAGTCTGATATTATGAAGAAATAAATCTCAAGGTCAAAGCTTTAATGAAAGCAACTGTCTCTTTCCTCAACTCAAAAAGTATCATCGGTTGCCTTTGAATTTTAGAGGCCTCTTTGCAACATTAATAGTTTTAGAAACTTCCTAAAATGGATGTTGTCACCAAAAAAAAAAAAAAAAAAAGAAAAAGAAAATAAACAAAAGTACATCCCGTTGTTTTCATTGAAAATCTAAAAAGAAAGCTGACCCATCATCTGGCAGTTCTGTTCACTGGAAGGTGGGAACGGAAGAGAGTTTATGTTCTATGAAGTGGCAAAAACCAGAAGTACTTCCCCGGTTTTGGAAATGATTTTGACCCCCAGAGCACTATTTTAAAAAAGTCACTAAAAATCTCATTGCTAAACATTGGGATCCTTCTGGCTTGTAGAGTGAAAGGGTTTGGCTGAATTCCAACAGAAATTTAGTAACGTAGTATGGTACTAGGAAAGAACTGCAGCAAAAGGCTCTGCCTGGGTAACAGGGTTACCATCTGAGCAAAGGACTGAGCAGCCGTTCCTAAGGAGCAATTCAGAAAGTTAGAGTTGACATGGACAAATGAGAATAGAAACAAAATTATTTGTGCTTTTAAGAAAATATCCCTAATAATGGTATTTTCATAGACTGGTGATAATAGGCCATGTTCTTTATTTATATAAATAATTGTTTTAAAAAATATACTTTAGAAACTAATCATAAATCTCTCTTAAAGAAATGTTTGTAAATAGAACAAAAAATTTAGGTCTACAATAAGTGAGTATTGTAACTATTTGTAGGTAACTAGGTATATAGGGAAAAAATGGTAGAGGACATCAACTTTGCTTAGTATTCTGATAAAAGAAGCTCCTAATTGCAAGGTGTCAGTATAAGCAGCTCTTTAAAAATTCAGTAGTCCTTTGAATCATTGTTCTAAGCAAAATTGTATTCAGCTGATGCTTTGATTATGTTAATGGATAAGAAGATATTTTAAGAGCTAAACTAAACTTTCAAATAGAGCAGGTGCTAAAATTTTCACAAGCATTCATATATACAGTATGTAAGAATTGTAAGCAAAATGTTAGAAAATAGCTAAATCATTTTACAGACTTCCATACTTCATACAATTTACAGTTAAGTAGACTAAAGTGACGTCTTAATACATTTTCAATTATCTCGGAAGTTCTGGCCTTCTCATACTTTTTTGATTGACTGAGTCTAACTCAAACTTGAGTTAGAAGAAGTATGTATTTTGTTTAATACTGAGTCATGCCACTTGACTATTTTCTTATTTTTGTAAAGTGCACACATATTAGACTCAGGTCCTTTACCCATTTTGTTAAAATTTTTTAAATTGTCAAGTAAAGAAATAATTTCTATTACAAACCAACAAATTATTTGAACAAAGTGAAAACTTTAGATAGCATAAATCTAATTTTTTGAATAAAAATTTCATATTAAAATTTGTCTTTTTGCAATCTACATATGTATAAATACGTTCTATGTATCCTTAAAATACTTAAGCCTATATTTCTCCTTTTATTCTCAGAAGTAACCTATAACAATTAAAAACTGTAATGATGGCATCTGGTGCCCTGTGATTCTCACCAAGAATTCCTAATACTGATTTTCATTTTGCTTTTAGGCAGTTACTTTAGAGGGGAAAATATAGACTCTCAAACTAGTGGAAACACTCCTACAAAGTATATGGGAATTCACGGCAGTTTTACTGCTAAAAAAAAATGTCAAAGAGAAGCTTCCCATTAAGGCCCCAAGTGAAAAAGAATGCCAACAACAATTAAGCTGAAGCAGGCTTACTGGCCCCTTTGCACTCACTTAGACAGAGTCCTGAAACATATTTAATCAAAGGGGATTGGAGAAGGATTATAAAGGATTGTGTTTACCTTATCCTGGGCATTGAATGTTCAGCAATGTGTAACAAATCACGGAACTCCAAGATGTAACTATAAGATTTTAAAAGAAGAAAGGGAAAAGTAGAAGACAACATTAAAGCAAGAAACCCCATCTCTTTCTTTTGAACTTTAGAGTTTTGGTTAGTTCAGCTGAACACAGGGGACCCATCCTATTGTTGGCAGCTCAGTAGACAGTGGGAAATTGTAACTTACAGCTTTAAAGGTTAGTTTGTGTTCAAAAAAGACATATAAAGGCAGCGTGGATTCTGGCATTATTTATCATCTATAGACACAGTCATTCCAGAATGTCTCTGACTTCTGTGTCAGTGGGGAACTCTAAAACCCTGTTCAGCAAGCCATCTACCTGATAAAGCACAGCCAACCTCAAGACCAAACAAAAAAAGATGAATCAAATTGGGGATCTCCTTTTGTAAATCATCCACTTATAGTTTCTTCAGTAACTAAAGTGCTTGAAATTATGCCAGGATAAACATCTACTACTCACATTTTTTTAAGGAACAAAATATAAATAAGAGTACCTAAGTGGATAAATTTAACCTAAGTGTTCATAGTAGCCTTACAAATGACAAATACATATCTATAATTTTTTATTTCTTCCCAAAGAAGTGTTTTGAAATATAAATCAAGTTTCTGGTGAAAATGCATCCAATTGAACATCTTTTTTTTTTTGAGACAAACTAAAAAGAGCATTTGCTATGTGCCAAGCACTTCGTCATGTTCTTTGGAAGAGATAAACAGAAAAAAAAGATCAACTTTACAGAGCTTGCCGTCTAGTGAGAATGATAATAAATACAGAGAAATTACCTTAATACATATCTGAACATAAAACATGTTAAAAGCCACTTTTAGAAATGCAGTAACACCTTAAAGTAAGAAGAGAAAAATTCTAACCAAGAGTAATGAATAAGATTAAGAAGTGTTCATGGAGAAGGTGATGTGTTAATGTGGAAGTTTCTCTTTGACATTTTCTGGGTCTTGAGCATTGAGTACAATTTCTATAGGTAGAGAAAGCTGTGAGAGATATTCTAAGAGATGGGAACAAGATCAGTGAGGACATGTTTGGAATCAAATTTGTGAGGATTCGGGAGCTGTTAAGCAGTCTGGTTCACCTGCTTGGAGACTTCATAACTTGGACTTCAAGTAAGCTGGGAATCCACATGAGCCCCTGTGGCAAACACTGTTATTTCACCCAGGAAACAACAGTCATAATTCTCTTCTCCCTCACTTGCCTCCAGCACAGAAGAGGCAAAAGCTATTTATCCCCTCCTAGATCCTTACAGCCTGGTAAGTGTAGCCATGAAACACTGTTTTACTAATACAGCAGACAAGATGTGTTGACGTTGGCCTTCCTCTCCATAGTACCATCAAACTTTTTTTAAACATGTATTTCAATGTAAGAGGAATCATGGATACAGGTAAGTTTGTGTATTATCTATACATAAGTAAAAAATAACTGAACCCCATATACCTACCAGGCAGTTTGAGAAATACCAAATAATCTCATGTTTTTATAGTAATCTTCTCTTACAAGCTTTTTTCAAATGTTCATTGATAGCTTATATTTAAGGGTGATGCACTGGAGAAACTCTGCATGTAAACAAGGTTTGTTAATTGTTTTATTATTGGGCAGATGCTTAGGTATTTTACCAGTGAACTACAAAAGCTTAGCTTCTAGGGATATATTCTTTTGAGCTATTCACTTTCACCAGAAAATACTGTAATTTTCTGTTGGAGCTATGATGGCATCTTCTAGTCATGAGGGAAAGATCAAGAGAAGGAAGAGGTGTCAGCCATGACATCATTTAGCAGATATACTAACAATCCTTCCTCTGAAATATCTGTTATCAAGTAATAATAAAATT
>CAUYLG010067505.1:47500-62511 GCA_963573385.1 Cacajao melanocephalus
CTGAGGCTGGAGTGCAGTGGCGTGATCTCGGCTCACTGCAACCTTCACCTCCTGGGTTCAAACAATGCATCTGCCTCAGCCTCCCAAGTATCTGGGATTACAGGAGCATGCCACTGTGCCTGGCTAATTTTTTGTATTTTTAGTAGAGATGGGGTTTCACCACGTTGGCCAGGGTGGTCTTGAACTCTTAACATTGTGATCTGCCCACTGGGACGGCTAAAGTGCTGGGATCACAGGTGTGAATCGCCGAGCCCAGCCTTTGCCCACTTTTAATGGCTTTATTTCTTTTTTTCTTGTTGAGCCATTTGAGTTTCTTATAGATTCTGGTTATTAGGTCTTTTTGGGATACATAGTTTGCAAATATTTCCTTACATTTTGTAGGTTGTCTGTTTACTCTCTTAATTACATCTTTTGCTGTGCAGAAACTTTTTAGTTTAACTAAGCTCCATTTGTCTATTTTCATTTCTGTTGCATTTGCTTTTGAGTTCTTAGTTACAAAATCTTCGTGTAGGCTGATGTCCACAAGAGTTTTTCCTCGGTTTTCTTCTAAGACTTTTATAGCTTCAGGTCTTAATATTTAAGTCTTTAACTCATCTCTAATTCATTTTTGTATATGGTGAGATTACTTTCATTTTTGTACATATGGCAATTCAATTTTTTCAGCACAATTCATTAAATGGCATGTTCTTTTCAATATTTTAATATTTTTAATATTTATATAGTTTTAAGCTTTGTTTATGATCAGTTAGTTGTAGGAATGTAGCTTTATTTCTGTATTATCTATTCGATTCCATTAATCTATGTGTCTATTTTTGTATCAGTATCATGCTGTTTTTAGTTACCTTAGCCTCATAGTGTAATTGGAGGTCAAAACATGTGATGCCACCAGTTTTTATCTTTTTGCTTGGGATTGCTTTTGTTATGATTATTCAAGCTCTTTTTTTGGTTCTGTATACATTTTTGGATTGTTTTTCCTAATTCTATGAAAAATGACATTGTTAATTTGATAGAAATTGTGATGTACCTGTATACTGCTTTGAGAAGTATAGTCATTTTAACAATATTGAATCTTCCAATCCATGAAGATGCAATGTTATTCTATTTGTGCTATCTATGATTTCTTTCATAAGTGTGAAAAGATCTCTTTAAAGAGATCTTTCACAATTTTATATTTTTGTTATTGTAAATGGGATTGAGTTTTTGACATGGTTCTGTTTGAATGTTATTAGTGTATTGAAATGCCTTTGTTTTTGTACATTGGTTTAGTATCCTGAAACTTTACTGAAGTCACTTATTAAGTCTAGACATCTTTTGGAGGAGTCTTTAGAGTTTTCCAGGTATAAGATCAATGTTATCAGTAAACAAAGATAATTTGACTTCCTGTTTCCATTTGGGATGCCTTTTAATTGTTTCTCTTGCCTGATTGCTCCGGTTAGGACTTCCAGTACCATGTTCTATGTTGAATAGGAGTGGTGAGAATGGGCATCTTTTTCTTGTTCCAGTTCTTAGGCGGAAAGCTTTCAACTCTTCCCCATTCAGTATGATGTTGGCTGTGGGGTTGTCCTACATATATGGCTTATTATTTTGAGATATATTCTTTCAATGCCTAATTTGTTAAGGGTTTTATTATGAAGGGATGTTAGATTTTATTGAATGCTTTTCTTGCATCAATTGAGATTATATGCTTTTTGTTTTTCATTTTGTTTATGTGGTGATTCACATTTATTGATTTGCATGTGTTGAACCATTCTTCCTTCCTTAATATAAAACCCACCTGATCGTGATACATTATCTGTTTGATGTGCTATTGGATTCAGTTTGCTAGCATTTTTTGAGGATATTTGTATCTATTTTAGTCAGAAATACTGGCCTGTAGTTTTCTTTTATGGTTGTGTCCTTGTCTCATTTTAGTTTCAGAGGGATACTGGTTTCACAGAATGAGTTAGGGAGGAATCTTTCCTCTTCGATTTTTTGGTATAGTTTACATAAGATTAGTATTAGCCCTTCTTTTTCACTGTAGTACAATTTTGCTCTGAATCTGTCTCATTCTGGGCTTTTTTGTTGGTGGTGGTTTTTTTTTTTTTTTTCTGATTCAATTTCATTACACGTTATTGGACTGTTCAGAATTTTTATTTCTCCTAGTTCAATCTTGGGGACTTGTAGGTTTCTAGGAATTTATCCATTTTCTATAGGTTTTCTAGTTTTGTATTTTATTTTATTTTTTTTGGTGGAGAAGGGGTTTTACCACAATGCCCAAAATGGTCTCTAAGTCCTGGACTTGGGCAACCCACCCACCTTGGCTTCCCAAAGTGCTCATAGCCGACTGGGTAATCTTGAATTGTGTGTTACAGAAAAAGATAACAAAACAGACATTCATCAAATTAGATAGGGTACTTCCTGGTGCAGAATTAAGAAAAAAGAAAATAACAACTAAGTACATCTGGTCCTCAAGCTTTCAAGTTCAATTCAAGACCAAATTTTAAAATTCATCCACCTAAACAAGGCCGTAGATAATTCACTCATACTATCTAGAAACTAAAAGAACCATACTATCATCAGTCAAAAATAAACATGAAAGGAGAGAGCAAGTAAGACTAATTTGATTGGGAATATAGAATAATATATAAATACAAATAAGAGCTTCATATAAAAAAATACAGTCAGGGCACAGTGACTCATCCCTGTAATCCTAGCATTTTGGGAAGCCAAGGCAGGTGGATTGTTTGAGTCCAGGAGTTAGAGACCATTTTGGGCAACATGGTAAAACTCTGTCTCTACCAAAAAAATAAAATACAAAAATTAACTAGGTGTGGTGAGGTGAGTGGATCACTTGAACCAGTGAGCTATGACTATGCCACGCACTCCAGCCTGGGTGCCAGAGCAAGACCCTATCTAAAAAACAAAAACAAAACAGAAAAACAGATAAAGAGCCCATTTTGGCAATTGATTAACCATCCAAATCCAAAACAAGCATAGCCAACTTCTTAACATTGTCAAGAAATAATAATTTAAAAAAACATTAATTTAATGAAATGAGTTTTCAAAAGTGAGGTGCTAAAACAACAGAAGAAAATGTAAAAGAAGCTGTCAGAAAAAAATTACAAAACAAAACAATATTTTCTCTCAACCAAACAACATATTACAAAGAGAGGATTAAAATTGACCACACACAAAACCAAATCAGTTATGTGCAGAACAGGGCTAAGAAAATCACAGTAATACAAATGAAAATAACAAAAAGATGAACGATTAGAAACAAAATGGCAGATGTGGAAGTCATATTGTAGAATACAATGCACAGAGATGATTATGTCTCTGAAGAAGAGAATAGGGAAAATACAACATAAAAAAAATTTCAAATTTAAAATAGAAGAGGAAAAATGTATTTCCTAAAATGAGGAAGGAGCCAAACTAAGGAGCTGGTTAAAACATTGTAGGAAATTTAATGGAATATGATCAGGAAACAACTTATTCAAATGACATTTCTAAATTTTAAGAAAAATTAATGATAACAAAAATAAAGTCAACATTTATTGCCAGGCCCATGAATTATTTCACTTAAATAACTAAAGAAAGAAAAATAAATTCCTATTAAGTAAGTAATAGCATTTCTCCATTTTACAGAAAAGTAATGTGGTCAAACTAGACCAAGCAAGTGAGAAATGGATTTAAATTTAGAAGTCAGAGTTGTGCCATTACAAAGGCTTTCTTAGGTACATTCTAACCAATATTATATAAGATATTAGAAAATAAACTCATCATCCACTCCTCGTCTAGCTGTTCTCAGAACTCTTTCAAATGAGAAGTAGATTTTTCTCTTAAGAAGACATTGTCTATTGTTTTTACAGTGATCAATCTTTCCTAAAATCTTAGTTTTCTTCAGAAACCACCAGCTCCCAAGTAGCCCATGTGACTCAGTAGAAGCTGATCCTTAACCCAGCAGAAGGGGTGGTCCTATATTAGTTTACATCAATCATAGATGTCTTAGCTCTTTTGTCAGAAATTGGTTAGGGAATGTTTTCTTACATCAATCAATGCATATTACTTTCTGATGATGGTTACTGATATGGATATTTCACTTAATTTGGACCAATGAGACTGAATGAAAGAATGTTATATTCTATTGTTTCTGGGACAGAATTTTCTTTTACTTGTACTAGAAATGAACCAGGAAGCCAATTCCCTTGTTTACTGCTAACAACCATCTTATGACTATGAGAAAAGGTAGTCTGAGGAAATAAAACAAAATGAAACAAAGTGCATACCAATGAGGGAAGGGAGTTGGAAGATCAGATTAATGGAGCTAGAGCTTATACCTATCTTACTTCCAGACTCTGGGTTCTGTGAGATTAAAATGTCCTTACTTTAGCCATTTTAAGTGAAGCTTTTTAATACTTACTTGACAAAGTTATTTGCATTGATAACGCAAAGGTTCACACATATATAAACATACATATGCATGCATACATACACAATATTCACGTTAATGAATGTCAAAGACACCACCCTACCTGGGATTTAGCCTTAGCAATGCACCTTGGCACCCAGAGAAACAACGTTTTCTTCCAGATTTAAAGTTATAATGGAAAGCTAAAAGTAGTTTACATCCATTGACAGAAAAACTAACTCCTCATCTTGTCTGTGACAATGCAAAACGAAATTTGTGTCAATCACCATAGAAAAATAAGTAAAGGAATATTAGTAAATGATAAACTTGCTTTAAAATAAGAAACGTAGAGGGATATTATTTCAGTAGATGTTAAGAAGCAGGATTATATTTTCACTTTTCTAGCCTCTCTATTCCTTTATGATACAAGCCATCTCAAAATCCTGCTACGCTTCTGGTTCCCATTACAAATGGTGACATTAACTAATGCTGAAACATTAGTACCCAGTCCCAAACTTCCTGAAGCTCTTGAAACCAGTCCTTAGAGTTTTACTGCTTCTTGCATGCCAGCTACCGAAGTGATGTGAGCAACATCCCAGACAGCACAATCGGTAGAAAGAGAGGAGCATTTTTGAGTGTCAGCCTCTAGATTTAGAGAAAGTACAAAATTAACACATAAAAAAGATTAGTTGGAGCCACTGGGGTTAGAATTTGATTCACATGGCACCTTGACAGCCGAACAACAACCTTTGATTTCCTTTCTATCTTGGACACTGACAGTTGTGCCCAGACCAATGTTGAAAGAGTGGTAGTAAGAAATGAGGCATTATTAGCTTAGGGACTTTCTATCTTATTGAACTTCATAGACCTTAGTTTGGCCTGATGAAAACAGTATTACTGTTATAGAAATCTTTTGGTTAAAAGTAATATATCTCCTGTTGTTTAAGCAACTAGGGACAGAGATGTTTATGTTTGCTCATGGCAAATTTGAGTGGGAGAATCTAATGGGATCAGATCATGTGTAAGCTGTGTTGAAGATTTTGAGCTTTTCCTAAGAGCAATTATAAATAATTTGTAACTCATATATGGCATGAAAGGGAGGCTTTGGGTCAAATATTAGTCCCAGGAATTCACCCGGTAGCAACCCAGCAGGCTTTAGAAGGGTTGGGATTTTAAATAAAGACCTCTGCATTAGCTCCAGAGTTACAAAGCATTTTAGAAACAACCGACTAAAAAAGAAAAGATAACATGTGTCAATAATTTAGATGAAAGATAATATGTTTCAATGTTACTCTACACACAACAATATTATAATTCAATTATATAATTAACATAAGGACATTCTTATGAATTTGAGGACTCAGGAATTCTATATATATTCATCCCATAAGCTCTATTTATTATTGTAACTCAGTAGTAACCCAGAAATACCCCAAAATAAAGAAGGCACAAATGGGGACACGTGCTATAAAAGAGAAACAGCAGGTATTCAGTCTCTGTAAACAAAGAACTAAGTCCAAAAATATTTAGTAATTATATGTGCAATACAGAATGCCGATTTGAAAGTCTGCATAAAAGACCATGAAATAAAAATAACAAAAATGCATTAAGATAAACATCACCAAACAGACCACAAACATCTGGAAAGATAATTGGAGGAGCATGTGTAAAGCACAACTTCTTTTGTTTTTATATAAGGAATAAAACATTTTGCTTCTGATATGAAATTAATAAATGGATAAACATGGATTCAGTTGTGTTAAAGTTAAAAGTGTAATGAATGAATTAAATGTGTTACATATCTCCTCAATCATAATAAACAAGAAGAAAAAAAAATTGCAAAAGATAAAAATTTGAAAAATGCAGTCTTTTAGTTAATATTTATGGAGCTATTATTTTATCCACACCTCGTTTAGAGATCCCATGGCGAGAAACATCATCCATGTTCCTTTCTCTATGGAACTTAGAAACTACTTTTGATAGAAAACATTAAATATATAATCACTATCCATTATAATTGGAATTGTAATCATGACTTACTAATTGTAATAGCCACAAAATGCAAGGAAAGTCTAAAACATGTGACTGGAATATCTGAAGTCACCTTGAGATAGGGGTGGTCTGGAAGAAGACAGCAGTGATTTGATGGTGAAGAAGAGGAGAAAGCAATTCAGTCTGTGGAAGCAGTTTGAGTGGAAGTCCTCAGGGGAGGAAAACAGTGTAGTGAGGAAACTGAAATGATGAATGTATAACAGCAGAAGTACAAAGACAATGATGGCATTAGATATACCAGAAAAGAACGAAGAGAAAGAATACTTGTGGCAAATTGTGTTGTTCCCAAGAACCAACTTTCTTCCTGCTAAGGGTCCTATGTTTTCCGCTCCTGTCCTATGGCTTGCTGCTTTTCCGTAGGGCAGGGTTCATTCTGGTTCTCTTGTCAGCTGTGCTCTTGAGACTTGCTATGATCAGTAGAATGAGATTGTATGTGGTATGTACCAATCCTGAGAAATCTTTACACGGGTTTTGTGGATCTGTTTGTATGTCTACCTTTGACAGACAGGCAGATTCTTCAGCCTCGGTCCTAACATAAGGATATTCGTGGAATTCAGGCCAGCCACAAAGACTCTGAAGTGCTGATGTAATACAAGGAACAATAACAACAACAATTTGCATGTTGTCTGCCATTGAGACTTTGAAATTTGTCCAGTTTACACATAACCCAGCAAAAGTTCACTGAAATAATATATAATTCATATTTTGGCAAAAGAAATAAAATGAAAGCTTTCTCCCATCCAAAGCACTATGGATCATGATTATACATGTAGATTTATAGACACACAGAAAATTCTTTTAACAAAATGTTGTTTGTGGGTTATATCTAAGTGTCAGTTCCTCTGTCTCTTTTCCTTACTTTTTTATTATTGTATCTTGTGAATATGTGGAAATGTAATGAATTTTTTAAAATCCCACTAATAGAAAAATAAAATAACAACAGTGTTTTAAAACATACATTTTAAATAAAATTTATATGAAGTAACAATGTTATTATATTTATGATAGTCGCCAGGAAATTGAAGAAAAGAAAATGTTATTGCCATGATGAATGGTTTATATTACATGACAAATAAAAAGCTGTGCTTCTCCAAATTTAACGTGTGTCAGAATCACCTGGAGAGCTTCTTAAAGCACAATTTACTAGGTAAGTCCTAATCCCAGGGTTTCTGATGCCTTAGGTATGGAGAAGGGCCTAATAATTTGCATTTTAACTATTTCCTAGGTGATACCAATACTTTCGGTCCAACAACACACGTGAGAACTAATATATTAAATAGTATGACCCAACCATCTCTAGATAAGAATTTTATTTTGGCTTCATAATTTCAAAAAAAAAAAAGAGTTAATTTTACTGTTCTTTTAGCCAAACAAGTGTTTAAGAAACATTGGATTGTTTACCTCTAAGTTTTCATTTCTTTTCTTGGGTATTGTTAAGTAAATATTTGAAGACAGATGAGTTAGTTCTAGTTAAATAACTTTATTTTTATAAGTGTATATCCTATTTAAACATATTTGAAGAGTTAGAAATTATGACAGACACACATATACACATGCAAAAACACAGATACACATTTCATTGCCATCCATGGAAAAGTTAGATTTCATAGCTTATGCATGGACTTTATGATTTTAAATAACTATCTCTGCTACTGTAATGGTTGTTTTCCCCTTTCTTTTGACTTACAGTTTTTCTCCAGGCATTTAACATCTTTGACCTCGTGGATAATCAGTTCACAAATATCCTACAGAACTAATTTCTAACTTCAGATTCTCTTATAAAATCAAAAGGCATCATTTTCACAGCAGTAGCCAGGAAAAAATGAGCAAATTACTGTTTTACTTTGCAGAAACCAGAATATGGTTGAATTCCATTCTTCTTTTAGAAAAGAATGAAAGAGGAACAAAACAAGGACTTGGGAGGTTATAATTTTTTTCCCAGTGTATCTTCGTTAAAGCTTGAAACAACATTGAGGCTTTATCACACAGTGTTATTTTCAATGTCAAGATCTAGTACTCCATTAAAGCATTTTGCCAGAGGAAAAAGTTGTTCAAAAGTACATAAAATGCTAGGTGATCTGCCTTTGGTGGAACTTGACTTCCTGAAACATCTAAAATACAACTGTCTTTTATTAAGTTGAAATGGAGAGGTGTGAGCAGGAGCCCTGTGGGGATGGAACGCTCAGCCTCTGAGTCAAAGCCGTATAACATTTCTTGTTATCACTGAACAGTTTTCCTTCTACCTCACTAACAAGAGAAGCATTAATAGCCTTTGAAAGGTATCCAATACAATTTGCCTTGAAGACAGTTATGTTGGCAAATCCATGGATTTTCTAAGGAAAAGTACAACTAAAACTGGGATATTGAGCAAGTATTCACGATTCATAGAATTTTAGTGTTAGATAAAACTCTTTCCGTCTCTACTTTCAAAGTGAATTGAGAAAGAAAATTTAAGTTTTAGTTTCTTCAAGAAACCCCATAGAACCTTACTGCAAAAAAGAAATTTTTCTATATTACGCTTCTTTTTTTTAATAAGTTTCCCCTACCCCACTCTGACTTGGGAACAGTCTTCAATGTGCCTATTTGAAGTTAGAATTTCAAATCTTCATTAATATTTTGCTATTGCACCAAAATGATTCATGCTACACTGCCTTTGCTAATTAAATTAATAGCTGCAAATGCTTACCAAAGAGATTAACTTATGCACTGCCCTCCCTAGAAGAGCTAGTTGCTAGGCAGCCCTGGGTGAAAGCTTGGCATCTAGCTCCTTTTTTCTCAGGACAGAGACTGCTATGCATCCTTGACTGGGAGAATGAATGAGACGATGCTTTCACTAAAAGCATTCACCTTCATCTTTACATCTCAATTGCTCCATTTTAATTATTTTAATCACTTAGTGCATTCTAGTGTTTCAAGTCTATTTAATCTGGAATATATTTTGTCTCATGCTTATGGACCTGTTTCACTGTCTTATCTTATTCTTGTCTCTTTACAAGCATCAATTCTATGTTGCACATGGCTTTCCTACCATAAACAGGCATACTTTATTCAACCATTTTACATTTTGTAATTTACTATTACTTCTACAGATTTTTGCATATTACTTCAACCTGTAAAACTACATATTGCCAAATATTTATTTGGTGTAGCTCATGATTTTCCACAACACCCCATTCTTTATATTTTGAGATCACATCCTTTGTTACATTTTCTCCCACTACTATGTCTATAGATAGTACAGACACTGGGTGTTCGTACTAAAGATAGATGTGGCAGATCCTTCATGCTCTAGGATGTACTTTCTGTTGCTAAATTAGCTGCCAGCAAGTTTGTCGCTTGTGAAAGTTGGCCCCAACCCAAACTTGAATTGACATTCTTTCTTCTTTGCAGTCAGGTGGTTCTTCTAAACTTTAAACCAAATAGAAATGAACAATAAGTATTTGCATAACCAAGATTACAAAAACCGAGTTATGAATGCAATGCATGCTAACAGTACAATATTTTTAAAATACTTATATAATACTAACCTACCTCCAGAATGATCAAGGAAATTCTATGCAAGTGGGGTTTCCTAGAGAAACATAGATCTTGGTCAAGTAGTTTGTTTCATTGAACACTACCAGCCAAAGCCCTGAGGCAAGTGTCTGCTTCATGCCTACTTGGTTCTAATATGACCTCGGCCTCCATCTGCCATCTTATACCTTGTTACTTTACACTTGGTATGTGTATGGCTTTACCTCTAAGCATGTGTGTGTGTGTGTGTGTGTGTGTGTGTGTGTGTGTGTGTGTGTGTCTGTACATAAGTAAAAGTGTGGGGGAAAGTAGCAACACAAGTGTATTGAAGGGCTCCACAGAAAAGCTATAAAAATCACAAGGGTTTGGTAATATTGCCTGCAATATTCAGTATATGGCTTTCTTTAGCTAAGAGAATTTGTAGTAACTTAAATATGACAGAGTTTTTTACATTCTCACATAACATGCTAAAAGTGAGAGATCCGGGCTGGCAAGATAGCTTGACTCCAAAGACCATTCAAAAATCTGAGTACACTCTTTCTTATTTTACTGCCCATTAAGAACAATCCTCATCTAATATTGACAGTGTTGTGTTAAAGTCTCCCACTACTTCTAGCCAAAGCAATCAGGCAAGAAAAAGAAATAAAGGGCATTCAATTAGGAAAGGAGGAAGTCAAATTGTCTCTATTTGCAGACAACATGATTGTAAATTTAGAGGACCCCATCGTCTCAGCCCAAAATCTCCTGAAACTGATAAGCAACTTCAGCAAAGTCCAAGATACAAAATCGATGTGCAGAAATCACAAGCATTCCTATACACCAATAAAAGACTAAAAAAGAGCCAAATCAAGAGCAAACTGCCATTCACAATTGCTGCAAAGAGAATAAGATACTTAGGAATACAACTAACAAAGGATGTAAAGGACCTCTTCAAGGAGAACTACAAACCACTGCTGGAAGAAATAAGAGAGGACACAAACAGATGGAAAAATATTCCAAGCTTATGGTTAGGAAGAATCAGTATCATGAAAATGGTCATATTTCCCAAAGTAATTTATAAATTCAATGCTATCTCCATCATGCTACCATTGACCTTTTTCACAGAAAATAACTTCTTTCTCACTCAGGTGTACGAACTCTGTTTGGGGGGCTTATTTCCCCTTTTGCTTTCATTGATGGACCTATTTTCCTTGCCAGTGATTAGTTCAGGCCTAAGCAAATTAGTTCATTGTTTCCCCATTGGTCGTGGGAGATTGAGAAATAGTTTTATAAAAGTGACTTTGAATACTTCATTTGATGGTTGTAGGAAACAACCTTCTCTGTATTGACTCGGAGGAGCCTTGTTTGCTGATCATGAACACCTCACAATCATGAGGGAAAGCCAGCCTAGGTAGGAAGCCAGCCTAGGTAGGAAGCCAAAAAACAGACAAGTGTAGAGACGGGGGAATTGTAGAGAAATAGAGCTGGAGCACTGGATGAACAATGCCTGAATCTCCCCTACTTCCAAATACTTCCAGAACTGAGCCACTACATCCACTTCAGTTAGTATGAGTTAGGTTTTCCGATACTTACAAGAGAATGCATTCTAACTGATCAACAGAGCTAATGTAAATGACCAAAAAGGGTTAAATAAAAGGATGAGTTTAACAGTTGTTACTTATGATATAAAAAAAGAGAAATAGACAAATCTTTAAAATATAAATCAGTAAATCAACAAAAAATAGAGAAAAAATAGAAAGGTGATATAATAAATGTTGAGGCATTTGTATCTTGGGAAATGATAATAATAGTAACAGCAACAGCAACAACAAGGATTATTTGAGTCCATATTACTGTTAACGATGGTAGTCTAAGAGTTTTGCATGTTAAAACTATTTTAGCTTTTGTTAAAAACAGAATAAAGTAAGTACTGCTGATGACAAAGGTTTCTAAGAAAAACGTTTCGTAACTGTAGCAGTCCTGGCTACAGAGCCCATGTTTTATCACATGTGATTTAATAAAAGCACACTTAAATTTCTTGATGAATGGAGAAATGTTCCTCGGTTATTTATACTGCCAATTTAAATTCAAGAGAAGGGGGAAAACTTGGACAGACTAATAATTGTGGGGGAAATGAAAAATTACTGAAGTATTACTTTTATAATATACTAGAGGATCAGATGATTTTAATGATGAGTTATAGGAAACATGTTTACAAATGCTACCTAATTTATGGTATAATGTTATAATCCTGTTGTCAAAGCTGTCATACAATGATAAGCTATTTCATAAATGGAGCCACAAGTATCTTAAATGAAATACTTTCAAATTATGTTAAACTCTGCATTTAAGTGAATTATTTGCCAGTACCATCAACAGACTTTCTTTCCTGTCTCCAAGTTGTATGTTGACACAATCTAGCTAATTATTTTGTATTAAAATAGATTTCTAGTTTTAGGATCATCTGCTTACATTTCAGAAATGTTATCTACTTGGACTTTGAGTGATACCTCCCAATGCACTACCTATGGTCAGCCAATTAATAATAAAAAGCATGGCATGGGAAGGTATAACACAAAAGGGACATGTAACGACAAAGGGAAAACACTGTCTCCTGGCAAGCAATTCCACAGCTTCTCACTGATCCAAGAGCAATTCCCTTATCTTGAATTTCAATATGTGGCATAATTCCAGTGGAGATGGAATAGAAAAAGGGAAAACCTGCACATTATATGAATATCATTATATATTGTGCAAATGATTCACAAACAGACTCCAAGGGCCACCAAATGGAAATGACTTCTTAGTATTCTAAATCATTTAAATTCACATTTTTAAAAGATATGCTATATTTTATAAAAATGCCATCTATTTTAATATGTCATTAATAAAAATATTTTCTAGCAAAATATTTAGGTGATAAACATTACCTCACAGAATAATTGCTGAACAATGAACAATCACTAATCACTCTCCCAAGGTTATAGTTTTTGAACTAATTTGGACCAATTTGATCTGTATGGTTACTATTTTTTTGTGAGTATTATGAGGGTCATGCCAAAAGCCTTGTGAAACAAGATATCTGACTTCATTTGTTCCTCTACATTGATAAGTCGGTCGCTGGGTAAAAGGGAATTTGATTGTGCTGGTGTGATTTGTTGATGCTGAATTTATGGTGGTTATCACCCTGCCTCCTGTACTTTCTAGGGCTTTGCAAATTACTTGTGGGATTTGTTCTAATGTCAGGAAAGATACTGAAGTTAAAGCAAGCTGTTCTCTAATTTCAAAAGTGTCATTATATCCTGCCTCACTCTTCAAATGCTCACCTTCAACCTCAGCCTCTTAGAAAAATTAAGGTATATTTAAACTGTTCCATTTTCAGATTATTTGGCTATAATGTCTCAAAGCACACATAGCTCATACCTGTTAAAATTTTAGTGAAATGCAGTTGGCTCTTCATAACCTCAGAGAATTAGTTCCAGGACCCCGAGTGATACCTCAATCAGCAGATGCTCAAGTTTCTTACATAAAATGGTGAAGTACAGTATTTAGTTAATGGAAGTCACATATTATTAGATAGTTTATATTTCAAAGTATCTGGCTTTTTGAAGTATTTTGGACCATTTTGGTCTGTATTATATTATGTCATAGATATTTAGGATACATTTCAGTCTTTTTGTAATTGTTATTGACTTTAAGCAATTTTCTTGAAAAAGCACTTAAAAGTCTTTCTACAGTTTTAAACCATAACAGAATTTATTGTCATGATTATCACAAACCCACCTTGACTCAAAGGAAAGATCATATTTAAAAAATTAATTTTTTAAAATTTTACTTTATGTTCTGAGATACATGTTTAGAATGTGTAGGTTTGTTACATAGGTATACATGTGCCATGGTGGTTTGCTGCACCCATTAACCCATCATCTAGGTTTTCAGCCCGCATTTGTTAGGCATTTGTCTTAATGCTCTCCCTTTCCTTGCTCCCCATGCCCTGACAGACCTCAATGTGTGATGTTCCTCTCCCTCTTTCCATGTGTTCTCATTGTTCAGCTCCCACTAATGAATGAGGACATGTGGTGTTTGGTTTTCTGTTTCTGAGTTAATTTGCTGAGAATGCTGGTTTCCAGCTTCATCCATGGCCCTACAAAGGACATGAACTCATTCTTTTTTATGGCTGCATAGTATTCCATGGTGTTTATGTGCCACATTTTCTTTATCCAGTCTATCATTCATGGGCATTTGGGTTGGTTTCAAGTCTTTGCTATTGCAAATAGTGAGCAGCTGCATTTTTTAAATGCAAAGATGAGCTTTCTTGTTCTCTAGACTTTCTTACACTGATTTCAATTCTTGGAACTTGTCCTGATGCCTCAGATGAATTCATGTTTTCCTGCTGTTTTTCTCTCATTTTCATCTTCTCTTCCTTCTCTAATTACTCTTTTTACCTTTTCTCCTCTTTTTTCTTCTCCTTTATATTACACCAGTTAGTATAATATAATGAGAATATAATATCTGTATAATAATCATTAGCACATCTGTTGTCCTTTTTATTATATTGGCATTTTTCATTGTACTATATTTCATCAATTTGTCATCATTTTGCAGATCTATATTTAGAAAATATTGTAAAGCTTTTTATGCCTCTATGCTTTTCTTAATAGTTAAACTCGGGAGAGATCCAAGATGGCCAATTAACAACAGCTCAGGATTGTAGCTCCCAGTGAAAGCACAGAGAGCTAGTGGATGCCGTAATTTCAGACGAATTTCTGTGGCCCACAAACTGGGAGATTCCCGGCAGAGGAGCCACACGTGTCACCAGCGCGACTCTTTTGGCCAGTGCAGCTGTTTTGCCGGCGCCCCGGTGCAGTGCAGTGCTTCTCAGTGCAGAGTATACGCGACTGGGTGACCTTTGAGTCAGGCTCGGCAGGTCCCATCACCACAAGGAGAACAGCAATTGGAAGCGCTGAGGACTGAGAGTTTCACAGTAAGCACAGCTGAACCCGGGAAGGCCAAGCTCTGTGGGGAAGGGGCGTCCGCCAAAGGAAAACTAAGAAACAGAAAAAACTTCATCACCAACAAG